>OU342744.1:128690212-128977554 GCA_910589775.1 Avena eriantha | reverse complement strand
ACCAAGGTCTTATCGAAAATTTGCGTCTTAGATAACTTTTAACACTGTTTAAAAGATCTTATATCATTTCTAATCAATAAATATGTCATCCACATTAATATCAGAAATGCACATTGCTCCCCACTCACTTTCTTGTAAATACAAGCCTCTCCATAAGTTTGGACAAATCCAAACCTTTTGATCACCTCATCAAAGCGGAGATTCCAACTCCGGGATGCTTGCTTCAGTCCATAGATGGATCGCTGAAGTTTGCACACCTTATCAGCATCCTTAGGATCGACAAAATTAGGTTGTATCATATACAACTCTTCTTCAATATTACCATTGAGGAACGCAGTTTTGACATCCATCTGCCATATTTCATAATCGAAATATGCAGCAATTGCTAACATAATCCTAACCGACTTAAGCATCGCTACGGGAGAGAATGTCTCATCGTAGTCAACTCCTTGAATTTGTCAAAACCCCTTTGCGACAAGTCGAGCCTTATAGATGGTTACATTACCATCAGCATCAGTTTTTCTTTTGAAAATCCATTTATTCTCAACGGCTTTCGATCGTGAGGTAAGTCCACCAAGGTCCAAACCTGGTTTCGTACATGGATTCCATCTCGGATTTCATGGCTTCTAGCCATTTGTTGGAATCAGGGCTCATCATCGCTTCTTCATACGTCGCAACAGGGGCCATCTATTTCATCATCATGAAATTCATAACAGGATTGCCGTACAGTTCAGGAGCTGCACGTGTCCTGCTTGACCTGCGAGGTTCGGTAGTGTCCCTTTCGGAGTTTCATGATCAATATCATTACTCTCTCTTCATTAGGTGAAGTCAACTCCGAAACAACTTCCTTCCGGTGTGCGCTACTCGCCATTTCATGAAGAGAAGTTCAATAACCTCTTCGAGTTCTACCTACCTTCCGACTACTCACACCTTTCGCGAGAAACTCCTTCTCAAGAAAGGATCCATTCTTGGCAACAAGACCTTGCCCTCGGATCTGTGATAGAAGGTATACCCAATCGTTTCCTTTAGGGTATCCTATGAAGACGCATTTTTCTTCGCTTTGGGTTCGAGTTTATCCGTTGAAGTTTCTTCACATAAACATCGCATCCCCAAACTTTAAGAAATGACAGCTTAGGTTTGTTTCCAAACCATAATTCATACGGTGTCTTTTCAACGGATTTAGATGGTGCCCTATTTAAAGTGAATGCAGCGTTTCCAGTGCATAACCCCAAAATGACAGTGGCAAGTCAGTCAGAGACATCATAGATCGAACCATATCCAATAAAGTACGATTACGACGTTTTGACACACCATTACGTTGTGGTGTTCCGGCAGGCGTGAGTTGTGAAACTATTCCACAGTCTTTCATATGTGTGCTAAACTCGTAACTAAGATACTCTCCTCCACGGTCGGACCGCAGAAATTTGATCTTTCTGTTACGATGATTTTCCCTTCATTCTGAAATTCTTTGAACTTTTCAAAGGTTTCAGACTTATGTTTCATCAAATAGATATACCCGTATCTACTCAAATCATCCGTGAAAGTAACAAAATAACGATATCCACCTCGCACCGACACACTCATTGGTCCACACACATCAGTATGTATGATTTCCAATAAATCTGTCGCCCGTTCCATTGAACCGGAAAACGGCGTTCTAGTCATCTTGCCCATAAGGCATGGCTCACATGTATCAAATGATTCAAAATCAAGTGATTCCAAAAGTCCATCAGAATGGAGTTTCTTCATGCGTTTAACGTCAATATGACCTAGACGGCAGTGCCACATATATGCAGATTATCATTATCAAGTTTAATACTTTTAGCATCAACATTATGAATATGCGTATCTACTTCGAGATCCACAGAAATAAACCATTCAACACAGGTGCATGACCATAAAGATATCATTCATATAAATCGAACAACCATTGTTTTCAGACTTAAACGAATAACCACTTTGCATCAAACATGATCCGGATACAATGTTCATGCTCAGTGCAGGCACCAAATAACAATTATTCAGGTTTATAACTAATCCCGACGGCATATGGAGAGGCAGCGTTCCGACGGCGATCACATCAACTCTTGATCCATTGCCGACCCGCATCGTGACCTCATCCCTTGCTAGTTGTCGCTTGTTCCGCAGCCCCTGAACCGAGTTACATATATTAGCAACCGATCCCGTATAAATACCCAGGTGCTACTGCGAGTACTAGTCAAGTACACATCAATAACATGTATATCACATATACCTTTGTTTGCCTTGCCGGCCTTCTTGTCCGCCAAATACTTGGGGCAGTTGCGCTTCCAATGGCCAGTCCCCTTGCAATAGTAGCACTCGGTGGTCAGACTTAGGGCCAGCTCGGGGTTTCTTTTTCAGGCGCGGCAACAGATTTGCCGCCCTTCTTTCCCTTCTGCTTGCCTTTCTTGTCCTTCTTGAAACGGTGGTCTTATTGATCATCAACACTTGATGTTCTTTCCTAATCTCCACTTATGCAGTCTTAAGCATTGACAGAAGCTCGGGAAGAGACTTCTTCATGCCCTGCATATTATAGTTCATCACGAAGCTCTTGTAGCTAGGTGGCAGAGATTGGAGAACACGATGTATGCCTAAGTCATTGGAATCGTTATTCCAAGGACACAAGCTTATCGGTGTACCCAGACATTTTGAGTACGTGCTCACTAACGGAGCTGTTCTCTTCCATCATGTAGCTAAAGAACTTTTCAGAAGCATTATAACTCTCTACGGCAGCATGGGTATCGAACATTTTCAATTCTCCCATGGTATCAAAGGCATTGCCATTTTCGAAACGTTTTCGAGTTCTGGCTCTAGCCCATACAGTATGCCACAATGAACTAAGTTGTGGTCCTCCTGACGAGTATATAGACGTTATTTTCCTCGTCAGGGGCATCAGGAGCTGGTGGGGGGCCTAGCGGCGCCTCTAGCACATATTGCTTTTGTGCAGCAGTGAGGAGAATCCTCAAATTCATAGCCCAGTTGGTGAAGTTGCTACCATTCGCATCAAGCTTCTCTTTCTCCATGAACACATTGAAATTAAAAGATGGTGGTGCCATCTACAACAGAATTTGTAAAATATATTTAGACTAAGTTTATGATAGATTGAGTTCAACTAATCCAAATTACTAATGAACTCCCACTCAAAAACGACATCCCTCGTGTCCTTTTGGTGATTACATGAACCAAATCCACTACACCAAGTCCGATCATCACATGAGTCGGTGTAGCTTCAAAGGCGAGCATCTATATGGGCATCATATCAACTATATGACTCATGCTTAACCTTTCGGTCCGTGTTCCGAGGCCATGTCTGTACATGCTAGGCTCGTCAAGTAAGAACCTTAGTATTCGCGTGTGTAAAACTGTCTTACACCCCGTTGTATGAAAGCGTAGAGTCGAGAACACCCGATCATCACGTGATGCCTCAAAACACGATCCACCAAACGGTGCATACTTAAGGAGAACACATTTTATCTTGATATCTAAATGAGAGATCATCTTATAATGCTACCAAAAGCGCCAAACTAGCAATATAAGATGCTAACATCTAATGTGTGAAGTGAGGCGATATGGTCCATGCATTTGATCTCTATCATTTGCATCGTGGTATGATCTCTATCATTCCTTTATGTGTAAGGCCAAGGTCTATGGAACTTACACGTTAAGTGAGTTGTAAGAGTATCTATCATACATCTACTTACAACAATACCATATCAAGACACTAGCCCAGCAACGATCTAAACTAGACGCCTCTAATTTATCAATTGCAAGTTTTACGTGGCTTAGGGCTTTCGGAGATAGAACCGGTCTTACCTACGAACATGAACCACAACGAGGATAACCAAGTTATTAGCAACTCGTTGTAAATCAGATATTGACTATAGTAGGAGAGACAGACACCCGCTAGCCACTTATGCAAAACTAGTTGCATGTCAGCCGTGGAACCGGTCTCATGTACGATGACATGTAAGGTTGGTCCGGGCCACTTCATCCCACTATGCCACCAATATCCAAAGTACATAAAAGATGCAATAACATGATCATCATCGCCCACATATAAACATATGTGTACTACCCGTGCAAAGCACCTACACATAGACCAGGCTCTGATACCACTGTTGGGTCCGCAGCATAAAAACAAAAATTTCCTACGATGAGAACTATACGCCAAGATCTATCTACTAGATAAGAGCAACGGGTGGACATACATCCATGGAGAACTTACCCTCGAAGACAACGAGTTTTGTTAACGAGTAGGAACTCGTGATTGATGTAGTCGTACGCTTGCCGATCTCAAGATCGTGTGGAAGTCCGAGCACCGCAAATCAGCAGCGCATCCGTCCTCGCACACACGTTCAAGCCCCCGACAACCTCCACCTCCTCGCTCCAGCGAATCAGCAGAAGCAGCAACTCCTTCCAGATGCAAGGCCACCGGGAACATGTATCTCGCTAATCCGAGACCATGGGGGAATATCTAGAGGGGGAGAGAGATCCTTCATGAGGAGGTGTGTTTTGTGAGAGGGGAGAGGGGGGCTTTATATAGGAGGGAGGAGACCCCCCCCTCCCATAGCCGGCGCATGAGGGGGGGGGACTCCTCCCCTCCTTCATTCATGTGGTGAACCTCCACTCACATAAACATGGGCTCCACCCAAAATCCCACTCACATGTATTTAATTTCCACCAAATTAAATGCAACTCTCAATTAATAAAACTCTTTTATTTATTTTATTCAATTTTTGGTTAATTACTTTAATTAACAACATTCACATAAAACCCCTTGTAACATTTCAATATCACATGCAGAACCACTTTCTGCAATTTCACACCCGAAACAATTCTGGTTTCTATCGAAAACAATTCCTGTTTCTATCGAAACATTTCCTGCGCTTTGCAAACCCTTTTGTCTGGAACATAGTGTCTCCTAAATGGTGTCCAGCACCCTTAAGTGTGTCATCCTATGGTTCACGAATAATACAGACATGATTGAGACTCCTCTCAGATCAATAATCAGAAGCAGGACCTGGAGATCCATACTGACTCCTGCATATTCAACGATGACTTTGTGATCGTGAGAACCTTAAACGTCAGCATTTAATCCCTTTGTCTCATGATATAATACATGTCCGAGATTCGATCGTACGGTATCCAAATACCTAGTTTGATCTTGTTACCGACATGCACTCTTTTCTCGTTCCCGTGATATAACATTCTAGTGATACATCACTTGCTTGCAAGCTATCTTAATGTGATATCACCGAGAGGGCCCAGAGTATATCTACCTTCATCGGGATTGACAAATTCCACTCTTGATCCATGAGCCCTCAACATAACACTCTTCATAGCACTGAACCCATCCTTTATGGTCACCCCTGTTACGGGTGTGACGTTTGATGTTAATCAAGATACTCTTCCGGTGTTAGCAATTAACATGATCCTCATGGTCTAAGGACTAAGACTACTTTGTATGATGTTATAGGCATATAAAGCATAATGACTTGAATCGTAATGCTATACTTCGGATGTTCATCACATCATTTCACAAATGCTGTGACCTTGTTATTAACAACATCCAATGTCCATGATCAGGAAACCTTGATCATCTTGTTAATCACAAGCTAGTTTATAAGAGAGGCATAACTAGGACCCTTTGTTTATTATACACACATGTATTGATGTTTCCTATCAATACAATTATAGCATGCAAAATAAACATCTATCATATACAAGGAATACATAATAACAACTTTATTATTGCCTCTCAGGGCATATTTCCTTCAAATACAATATATACGCTGTGTCAAGAACCACAACCACTAGCTCTTTCCTCCTTTTCAAACTACACCGAAGGAAATGGGGAAAATATTGTTGTTTCCATCCCTACTAGTTGCAGCAAGGATCTGCTGTCCTGTGGACATTTGATAAAACAACCATCTACGCCTACAATGGCATGTCATTGTACAACTTAATAACCTATAACACAAAAAAATACTACAAAACCCTCCAAATTAAATCATCTAGAAATAGTATGAACATACCTATGAATGGCCTACAACCATTTAGAAAACCCTGCAGAGAAGCACTCAGACAGATGAACAACCTAGAAAAGGTGATCAACCAACTCCTTTGTTGTCCCAATACATCTATTGCCTGGGTTTGTATCTAGAATATCTTGCAAATAATCCCTTAAACATGGTGTATTGTGGCTTCTAATCTCCCATGATAGTAGCAAATGCCTTCTTCCTAGATATGTATGTTTTTTCTCTTTGGCACTTCCACTCCATATTATGCTTAGCATTGTCAGTCAGGGTATCAACACAGAAAGTTTAATTGCTTGCTCAGATTGGGCAGCAACCCAGTCAATTGTTACTTTGGTGTTCTCACCATGAGGTATGCAAGTGTGTTGGGGCTTGAACTTCCTTATGCAACAAGTCTTTTCATGTGCAACCTTGGAGGCGGTGATATAGAATGGATAGCCTTTTTTTCTTTCTTCCTTCTTTAGTGCACCAAACAATTATTCTATCACTACAATTTTTGTGATAATGGAAGTTCCTAAGCTGGGAAATGTGGTAAACTCCGAGTGTTGTTCTGAATTGGTACAGATCTTTGAAGCAGAACTTGATGCGAAATTTCTCATGAGGGTCAGCCTATTTGGATCATACCAAATCCTTTTCTTCAACTTATTCAACTTCCTCTTCCTACCAACCTATAGTATGAATTTAGGTACACTTCCATCACCATCACTCGCCCTCATCTGCTGGGATGCTCTCCTAATCATTGGCTGATATAAAATCTGACATTGGTGGTTCCTCTACCTCATGGTGAGCTCTAGTAGTTGGGCTGGCCTTAATGGCGTCATCTTCTTCTTTAGGAGGAAATATTCGGTTCATGCATTCCTCACCATCATTGTCACTATCTACTTCCTTTGGCTCAAATATTTACTCCACATCAGTATCCCCTTCAAAGTGCAAATAAGGGTCATCTCTTTGCTTCTTCTGTTGCTTCCATCTTCTTCGGGATTTGTACTTACTCAGGGTTCGGTTCCTTCTCCTTTTTCTTATCTTAAATTTCTCAATCAACTTCAATTCCTCTATGACAATCATGTTGTGCTCCTCAAGGTTATACTGACAAGGATAGTAGAAATCCTCATCATATGACACCACATCAACAGGGATAGCTTGTTTTCCCTTTCTGGAAATTGGAGATGTATTGTGTGCCTAAGAACAACACATCTAAGAAGTCTAAAGGCACGGGAACAATGTCTTCATCATCTGATATGTAATTAACTCTTTCACTATCAACTGAAAACCTCATAGGCTCAGTCATGATTTCTACCTCTGCATCATCAATGTTCAGATATGCTGGCTAGACAACATTCTTCTTCAGAATAGTGATGTTCATCACCTGCTCCCCCTCATGGATGTCAAGCATTTCATTTACTTTGGTCATATTGTCAATTATCTCCATTCCATGCTTGCCTTTTCCATTATCTTTAACATAATACATGTTGTCTTGTATCCCATAACCATTAGCTTGTATCAAGGCTAGCAAATTAAGTTTGGTTATGTCTGATTTGCATAGTGTACTTTCCAAGTTGTCCTCAACAAGAAACACAAAAATCCAAACGGTAGCAAAAAATGTGAACACATGAAATCACTTACATTAGTTCCGGTTTTCTAGCAACAGTAGTACTCTCGGTTTGGGTTCCTCTCTGTGCGAGATTTTTTTTTGGCAGATGGGGATCTTACACGCACAGAGGAGCTGCAGGAGGGGACACGACTTCATGGGCACACTAGGCGGCCGAGCCCATAATTCCGGATCCTCCGCTGCTGTGGCAAGAGCACTCTCTGCTGACCTCGACGCCATGGGAAGAGGGTGTTCGGTGAGTGGAGGCAGAGCATGGGTTGGGAGAAGAAGACGATAGAAAAGAAAGAGAGTAGGGGAGAGGGGAAGAGGTAGATGGACGGGGCAGGTGAGATGCTAGGTGGGGCTCCAGTAAAAAGGCTAGCCTCGATGACCCAGGCTATCATTGCCTGTCCTCTGGTTTTTTCCGATTTTCTGGATACAAAACTTCCTCTCTTGCTACACTTTTCATGGATTCCCTCCTCTTTTCGGAATTATTTAAAATAGACAAAACCAATTTTGGCAAGCATCTATTTCCGGATCTCAAAGCACAACCAGCATCTAACGGTCAGATAGGTCCTATACCCATGTGTACAAGCACAAATATATTTTCTAAGACCCAAATAGATAATTGGAAAATTAGCCGATTGGCAGTTGAGAAGAAGACTTATCTCCTTAGTAAGATCCTCCTCGCCAAAGATAGTGGACACGGAGCTCTTTGTCAAATTGCATCTAAGAAGTGAGGCATCTCAAATATATCCAGAAGTGATTTAAAAAAATAAAAACAGTGCTAGGAGGAACTAGACACTCTTTTATATAGTAGAAAACGGGACACAGCGTGAGAATTCTGAAAATTCTTCACTGACAAGGATCAAACTCCGGTCGCTGGGATGCACCAACTGCGACCCAACCACGGACTACTGCCCCGTTCTCAAAAGTGATCTGACAATAAAATATACAAAGTAAAATTATAAAATGTTTATATTGTTTGTGGAGAAAATAAAGAAAAAAATTAAGAAGAAGAGAAGAGAAGAAAAGAAGAAGAAGAAGAAGAAGAAACCTTATTGGACCGGCTCACTAAGGAGCGTTCATGGGCATGGTTATGAGATTTGAACAAGAATCCTCGTAATCCACTATAGGCCTAGTTAATTGGTCCGTGTAATACCCCTCGAAAAATAATGGTCGAATGAGAATCCAACCATGGATCATACCCTCCACAGTCAACAGTGAAGCCCGCGTTGTTTCAAAAAAACAGCGAAGCCCGCAACGGCGGCGGCGCTGGTGGCGGTGGGCTGGTAGGAAAGTTTTAGCAAATGCGTACTGTATCCAAAAAATAAAAACGCCATGCGTTGCCACAATGGGGGCCCTGCTGTACCAAACACAAAGGACTCTGCAGCCTGAGCATGGATGACTTCAGATACTTCAGGATTCATCCAGCATCAGAACTCAGAGCGAGGTATAGATATATTTTTTTTGAACGAATTAGGGCCCAAAGGCCCTGGAAGCTGCATGTTTAAAGTGGCAGTGGGTTACAAATTACAAAGAAAGCCCTAGCAAGATTATAACTTGCAGATAAGGGATCCTTTTTTACAACACAGACCCTAGAACTAAAAATTAAAAAGCAATCAGGTCCTGGGTCCATCTCCACTGCGGTTGCTGGACCTCACCGCCTGGGCATCTCCGCCGCCGCCGGGGAACAAGTCACTTGGGGCGTCGACGATGATGGATCCCGAGCTGAGGCCGTCGAGAGTCTTCCAGGTAGGCACTTTCATGCTCTCTTGTGTCGCCTTGGCCTTGCGGAAGTGAAGAAGCTCACGGTGAACAACGCACCTGAGCGGTAGACGGCCCTTCTCCGTCTGTAGATAGCTTCGGCATCGTCGCCGTCACTTGGATAGCTCCTGGTCTGCAGCTTATCGAACCAGGACACCTAGTAGAGTTACCCCACCTCGCTCCTTCACCTCCTCGATGGCAAGATCTAGCAGAGGCAAGATCTGCACAGCGCCTATGGACATCACCCTTCTTCACGAGCAGAGAGCTTGGAGTCACCTTGCTCCACCTCTCCCTCCTCGCCACCACGGCCAACCGGGGGAAGTTGAACATCAGCGAGCGCCTCGCCGCACTCCCTCTCCTCCTCGCCGCCACGGTCGGCCAGGAGAGGAAGCGCAACAGTACATCCCTGCAAGAAAAAAGGGTTCCTAAAAGACCCTTTATTGACGGAGGTGCTAGCCTCCGCGCCGTTCATCGCCTTCGGCTCCGTCCACCGGAGCTCCGCGACCAGCAACAGAAACACTAGCAAGGGCAGGATCCAGGGCCCCAGATCTTGCCAAAACCTCCTGGCAAAACGCCAACCCACGGCATACAGCTGAGAAACCCTACAACTCCTACACCTAGACCTAGATCCGGTGCCCCCCCCTTTGTCCATCTCCGGCCGGCCCGGCCAGCGACGGCGACTCTCAAGGGGAGGGGAGAAAGGGGAGGAAGAAACGCGGTGGGAGAGTGCTAGTGGCCGGAGAGAGGTATAGATAGAACGGTGAACTTGGTATAGATAGAACGGTGAACTTTTCAATATAGTTGTAACAACAACATAATGTCCGAAACAATTCTAGACATCACGGATGCACGTCAAAAAAGGAAAAAAATGAGAAGAAGAAAAAAATCTCCAGAGGTTCGTAGCAGTACAAGCATCACTACTCGTGACAACACCTAGACTCCGAAAAAGATTGTCCAAAACGATACCTCCGGGAAGGAAACGGTGTACAAACACCATCATCGTCTGATCCAGCTGTTAGATGCAGGGTTTTCACCCTGAAAATTGTCCTTTCTTCAAACAATGTCTTCAACAAGGAAACGACTAGAAAACCGTCATAGAACGGCAAACTAGTGGAAAACATTGTCAGTACTTCATAGTGGGTATTGCGAATGCTATACATTATCACGGAGTTTGCAGTGGCACATTCACTCGCGCTTTGCAAAGAATTGTGAATGTGCATTCTAACTGTGTCCCTTTAGCAATTCTTTCTTTGTTCATGTCAATGCAATAGCACTGTGAAAACTGTTTGAATTTCGGATGGAGACGTTGGGTGCTCTGGTATGAGAAAGGTAAGTTTCTAGCCCCTTGAGCAAATTTTTCTTTGTTCATGTCCAATGCATGACACATGCACGTCAGCATGTACAAAGCATGATGCAGTAGATTGTAAGCCACCCCCTTCCCAGTAAGGCCTTGTTTACTTCTCTCGTATTCGCTAGTGTATTTGTGAAAAATGGAGGGGATTATTACAATTCCTGCAAAATCGCCGTAGTCCGTTTACTACTTCGGGTTTGGCCGGGATAGTCTCAGGATATCTCCGCAAATCCTTCTTATTTTTGTCTAGATTGAAAACTCTCCAACATGGTAGAGTATTTTTGGAGAAGAGTATTTGCGGGGATTAGAGAGTATTGGGTAAACACCAAATCCCCTCGTATCTCCAAAACTCTAGTGGATAAAAATACGAGAGAAGTAAACAAGACCTGAAGGAGATGGGCCGGTAAGTCAAATATAACTTTTCACCTTCCCGGTGCACGATTCAGTGAATTTCGTTTGGTGAATCGTCACAAGAGCAGTGTTGGTCATGCTTTACGTAATTTCTTTCGAGTAATCGCCGACTGCTAGGGTGTGAGTGTCTGTCTACTGATAGGCCATTTCAGTTGCATGCGAACACACTAGCTTGACAGTGGCCTGATTTGGCCAATTCCGGTAGCTTTCGAAAGCGTGAAGCCCCTTTACAAGCGTGCCAGGTTGCTCTTTCTCTAAGACGCAGACACACCACTCGATCGATCCATCGCAGCCGCTTTATCAAATTGTTTATCGTCAGGTTGCCCTTACCTGCCTAATGCTCTGATCTCACTACTCATTTGATTATGACTTCTAAAAAAACAATGATCCGGTCACGAAGATGCGATGAAACTCGCTTAGCTTTGTGCTAATTGCTCGTTGTCTTTATAGGATTTTCCAAATTATCTGACGAAACTTAGAGGACCAGTGCGTGCTGAGTGCTAACGCTTGAAGATAACAACCACCAAATGGAAAATCTTAATTTATATACAGGGGTATGGTGTGATGATTAACCAACAGAACAAATTCATGTGTCCTGGTGTGTGCTAAGTGCTAACCGTTTGACCGCTTCGATCATGTGTTCACACAGATTCTATGGCCCATCAATTCAGACGCCTTCACGGGTCAAACTGTACGAAAATAACGAGATGGAGAAGAAAGGGACGCTACAGTACAAGCGCGCCACCACCCCGTTTCCCATCAGTGAGACCGATGCGCTCGCCAGCGACCAGATTTTGCTGCACCCGATTTGTCAATCCGTGATGCATATACGGACATGGAGAGACGATACGAGAACCTATCAAACCTGAAGATAATGAGCATGGGTTTTGGCGTGAAAAGACTGCGTTTTGTCTGACACCCTGCGCTCTTTCTCAGACCTTCAATCAGTAGTACTAAATCTGGGTCGCGGAGACGCTCCAAGTGCTGAAAATAAAGGTGGAAAATTACAGCCCCCCGAAGTCCAAGCGCACGAGTTGGCGCGGTCAAACAATTGGCCAGGGAAGAAGTTTGCTACTACTCCTGTAGTAGTAGGTGCAAAGAAGCTAGGAGTACGTAAAGTGAGCAAAAGTGCTCAATTAGTGGCCTGATTAGTGCTCTCTGGTGTGGTTTGAAGCGTGCGAGAACCAAAATGACCAGACACGGACCCGGTAAAGCCAATCTACCGCAACCCCCCACGTTTTTCGGCTGTGATGATTCTCCAGCCGCGCCGGTCAATCAATATAATCACCTATCCTCCCCGTCTCTCCTCCTGTTACTTTTCCGGTTCCTTCAGGCTCTCGCAAGGCGAGATCTTCGGCGTGCTCGCTGGTTGGGTGCTAACTGACGACCGGTCGGTTTTCACTTCTACGAGACTCCGTTATTTCTGTCTTTCCTTCCTGCTGCGGTGACCGCGCACTGACGCGAAGATGATGCTACGAGACCTCGCTCGCTCTCGTGCAGCGCGGTCGCGCACGCTGAATTCTCCGGGCACGCCCGCTCGATCTCCGGCGACCGACCGTCCGGTCGCACTCGCAACGGTTGCTGGCTCGCGACCTTTCACGATTTGCCCAGTGACGACCTTGTTTAGTTTACCACGACCGCACGAGGTCGTCTGGTTTTGGTTCGTCTTCTGCTTAGTACTTCTAATTTCCTTTCATTTCTCTGGATGCGCAATTGGAATTCTGCTCCACGATTCGTCTGTCTAGCGTTGCTATCTTCCGGGAGTGCCCAAGCTACAAGAGTTGTCTGCGGCACTAGCCTGTAGGCTGTAGAAAGAGGAGGAAACGTAAACGGTCGATAAGTTTGGGTGAGGTGTCTGCAACGCTCCGTTCAGCTGTATATCTCGAGATGCGATGGTTCAGAGTCAGAACTAACACTACTCTAGCTGCCATGGTACTGTACTTTCAAGATAAGCGCGGTGCGTATGAGCTCTACCCAATAAATAAATATACCCGGTCTTTTCATTAGCACCGGTCGCGCCGTGACAATGTGTCCGTTCAAACGTCAATCGCAAGCACACAAACAAATACCATTCTCCTCCTCCTACATTTTTCTACAGACGCAGCCATGCGAGAGGATCCAAGCAAACCATGCCATGCCATGGAGCACTGTAGGGCATTAGCAAACAAAAGAAGCAGAGGAAAATCTGTGGAAGGAACTGGCGTGCAGATCTTCCATGTCCTTTGTGCAGAAAGGACTCTCCAATGGTCCCTCACAAATCATCATCGTCCCCAACAACTAGGAGCTGGGAACAATTCAAGAGCGACAGCCCTGCTTAAGCGATTTAACTCTACGGTTGGTGATGCATCCACCGCTGAGCCTGTCACTGCCCCAGCCTACTTATATCCGGAACTGTTCAACACTGTAATTGTTTCCAGACAAATTTTTTTTTTTGGATCAAATCCCTCTGGATCTGCATAACTTCTAGAACTCCAAGCTGCTGCGTGCCATGTGTGTACAGGCAGTGCAGTAATCAGCATAAAGCGCAGTAGGTTCCAACGCAGCCGCCAGCACATCACATGCGAACCATGCTCGAGATCCAGAGCCTGGCGATTTCGTTAAGTTCGTTGATCTCGAACCTGAACATGTCGGTCAAAAGGTACCGACCGTTTGAGACCGTGTTTCCAAACACGTGAAATCACTCGCGATGTTCTAAACCAGAGACCCCCTCCATAGCCCATCCCCATCCCTTTCTCGGCAGTGCCTTTCCGTCATTTGCAGTATCAGCACAGTTTCAGCACCAGCGGCGTCGCGGGTCGCAACTGTGTCGAACAGCGTGAGAAACATCCAGATCCCCGGAATAGAAAGGTGCCTAATTTCCCAACATTGTTTGATGAAAGCAACGGTTTGCAGAGTTTGGGTAGCTGAAAAACTTCATAGGGGTTCCTGAAAATTCTGCAACACTAAGAACATCTCTAGCACATACTGTATCGCTCCACACCGCAAAATGCAAATAAGGTATCAGCAACTCGACTTTGCGGTACGAAAAAGAGTGGTGCGGACCAGATGCCGCATAGTTGTACCGCAAAACAGAATATTCTATTTTACTTTCTGATGATCAGCCCTACCATTCGCAGCAGCACTTGCAGCAGCTCTGCGAGCTTTCCTTGCCTCGAGGATCTCCAACCTTCTATCTTCCCACCACTCTTTTGTGATTGGATCCATCTTGTCGGGATTCATGGTCATCACTCGTGTTTCGTCGACAATCATAGCTGCTCTAGCCTTTTTCTCTTCCTTTTTCTCTTCGAGACGGATCTTTCGCTTTTCAAACTCAGCTTTGCGCTTCTCATCTTCACGAGTTGCAAGCCATATTTTCAGTTTGGTCGCTTCTCTCTTGTCAGCCATCTTAAGCTTGGTTTTTATTTGTTGTTGCGCTACTAGCGACTCGTGCTTCATCATTTTATCCATCTTGTCCTCAACTTTTTGTGCTCAACATTTCTCTTCAACTCTTCTTTCACCTTCTTTGTACCATCTGGCCTTTTTTGTTGGCTTTTGGTTTGTCGCCTTCCTCTTCATCTTCTTCCTCCAAGTTTTTTGCCGCACCGTTTCTCAGACGTGGTGTCTCTCGATCCCGTACCCTCCACTTCTCACTGTCCTTGAGCAATTCCCAACAGTGATGGAGAGCGAATGGTTTGTTCCTCGATGCGTCATATCCTTGTACCTAAATTGTGTAACCTTGTCATATTCGTTAATGTTGAATCCACTTGGGGGATGAGTCTTGACTTGCTTGTAGGCGGCACTCCAACAACTGCAAGATTGTTTGATCGTATCCCACCGATCTTGGAGAGATCTCAATGTGCGAGTGCTTCCTTTCGACACTAGCTTAAATAAATTGTCCTCAATCCGCTGCCAATACTTCTTCTGAGATTGGTCACTCCCGGTGACAGCATCCATGGACACACACGCTCCCAAGCCCAGATCAATGTTGTGTCTTCGTCCACGGTATAGTTGGCAGATCTTTTAGATTTCACTTTCTCTTGGGTAATATCGAATGCCTCCTCGTCCACCTCTTCTAGTTCATCGTCTTCCCAGTCATCGGTCTCGCGCACTCCTTCCTCCCCTTCACCGGCGCCGGTAGCAGCAGTAGCAGCCTCGTTAGGTAGGGGCGGACCACCGTTGACGTTCACCCCCGTGTCGTTCAGCATGTCAATGAACGAACACGGAACCGAGAGAAGATCCTCGCTACGAATAGCCACAATATGGCGATTTCCAGGCAATCAATTTCTACTCGGCATCTGTGACATATCTAGGGAGAATTTGACTGCAATCAGATCAACACGTAAACATACCTTCCAGGAACATGGGCGAATTGGGTGGGTGGTCACGGGGGAGGCGCCGTCACCGGCCTGCATGCCGAGAGGGGCTTCTGGCTCACGGTTCTCTTCGCTTTGGTCCGGAGGGAAGCTTGGGTCCGTTGATTTTCTTCCGACCGTCGGAGGACCGTATGGGGCCAGTCGAACCACCGACAGCGCGGGGCTACACTCCTAGTCGCTTCCTTGCCGGTTTCGGCACCAGCGCAAGCGAAGACTGTCATCGACGACATCGGCGACGAGAGGGGTTGCCGGCAGGGATTCCACCGTGAAATCGGTTGGCTGAGGCTGGGGAGTGTTCATGAAGACGGCGATGGGCGGTGGTGCGCTGGGGAAAGGCTAGAGGCACGAGGACGACGAGATCGGAAATTGGCGGCGGCAGCGGCGGGGGGTGGAAATGTCCCTGGCGCCAAGCGGAAGTCAGGATGCGGTTCACCGCATCCGCAGCCCTCTCTACGGGAAACGACACGGAAGCGAGCTTTTGCAGTAAACCAAAAAAAAACCGGATACGGTACGTTTTAGGGTATTTGGAATGACCATTTTTATGTCTCGTACCGCAAACTGGCGGATATTTTGCAGGATGACACCGGATACCGGATGCTATATCTGCTAGATGCTATATCTGCTAGAGATGCTCTAACACCAGTGTTTTGCCTAGATCTTCCATCCCGAGGATCTCTTATGCTTAAGAAATTGGCCGGTGAATGATCACTCTGTCCCTGATCGATCGTGCCTACTCGAAGAGCTAGTATTTGACTTGCCCTTTCAAGGGAAAAATGTCTCACTTTGCCAGCACAAACAACCTTACAAATTTAGGCGAGAACAAGGACATGTGACTGACTACAATTGCGCCGAAAAGATCCAAAGGTGATGGTGCCGGGTACACACTTGGCTAGAATAAGACAGCTTGTTGCGGTTAGGACAGAGTCCTCATCAAGCTAAGCCCCACATAAGGCCTAGGGATCTGGGGAACTTTCGTTCCCTTGGTGTTACTACTTATCCGTAGCCATTATACAAAGATGATGAGTCAAGCTGTGCCAAATTCGCTCCATAGATTCCGTTCTCTTTGCCGCTTTCACGTGCCTAAGCAATACTACTAAACACTCCATAGCTAGTTTGAGTTTCTTAAATAAGGGGCGAATATGGATACTGAATAGTATCACCATTGTTGCGTACGTATGCGCGATAGAGCTTTGTAGTCTACAATCGGCCAAATTTCCACGCCAACACGAATATTTTTGTAAGAAGAACCAGCCGGACCTTGATACCTGAACGACTGATTTGTCCTAGAATAAAGCTACTTATTGGAAGAAAGAAAGATTATTGCTGCCATCATCAATCAACAATAGCGTACGTGCGGAAACGAGGTCCTTTTGCAATGCGTGTGGCTTCGGTGCATGTGGTTCACATTAGTTAGGTCTCGATAATTAGTAGGAGTACGTACTATACGGACGAGTATTTTCAAAGTACGTGACATCTTTTGGCTCGAATAAGAGTCATATGCATGGAATGAAAAATTACAGATACAAGGAAGTCGAGCATTTTTGCTCATGAAGCACGCAATTCAACTGTACAAGTCAATGGAATTATAGAGAATTCTTGCCGCCGCAGCTAGTACTCTTTTTTCGATCTAGCTAGAGCACATGGAGCATTGGAGTAGTGTGATAGTCAAATACTATGCCGTCTACACTTTTTGATGAAACGGAAGACATGCACTGCACTGCACCGATGGCTCCAGTTCCGTAGCCCACTTCTTCAACGGTTTCTTATTATGCCCCGAGGCTGGCTTGATCCATGGAGCCATTCGCTCCGCGCATCACGGGCGACGACGGAGAGCCGTACCCCAGTACGTGGCTCGGAAGAGACAACGTTCGTTTTTCCGGAACATGTGGAATGGCCGAACTTCGCAGATTCGCAGCTGGGTTTCCGGTTGTTGCGTAGCGTGTGTGTCGCCCGCGGCAGCATGTTCGTTTCACGTCCCGTTCCGTGGCGCGTCGCCATCGATGAGACTCCCGATGCTTCTGGTTCTGCGGACAGTGAGATGAGCAGAGGGCAGAGCTAGCCATGTGTCAGCTCCGCTCCTGCGGTCAGCGAAGCTAGTTTCAGTGAGTACGGTGTACGATGTGAAGTTTGCAGACTGCGGGGACCTGGAGGAAGGAATAAATCGACGGTTACGTTCTTACGTCAGTTTTGGTAGCTACTACTCGTACTACGGCAGTATTTTCGTAGCACTCTGACTAATGTACGCCGGCACGCTGATCAATGGTTTTGGAACGTACACGTATGTACGAGTATACGTCAGGGAAGTTATTGTGTATAGCACACAGAGAATGCACAGTTTGTAGGCGTAAATATTAACCAAATGATAACAACCAATGACTCCAAGGCACTTGGGTAGTCGGTTTTCGCAGATTAAAACCGAAACGGTTCTATATAAAGTACAGGATAGATACCTCGTTTTACCTCCTGGAATTGAAGTGTGATCGTACACAGCCGTATTTTCCGGCTTTTTTAGTTTTTTTCCCAACCATCTGAACAATTGAAATCTTGTTGTGGAGCACAATTTATGGTATGTGCAAAACAAATAATACGGTCAGATAACAGCACCACTGACGTACACTTGGATCTTCCTTCGGGATGCCCTCTCATTGTGCCGTTCATTGACCACCTCATCAATGTGTATTTTCTTAAATAACAATAGGAGAACTTTTACATATATTCAATACGATAAAAGAAATGGTACAAGATACCCAAATTGCTCGGTTTATTGGAGGAAAACCGAACAAAAACCTTTACAAAGGTAAGTCACCTAGCTAAGCTAGATTTAAAGCGCAACAATACATACAAGAGCATCATACAGTTGACAATTACAAAGCCATATCCAAAAAAAAAAGTAGATGAAATCCTTTGTTAGGAGCCCAAAAGAGCAGGATTTGGGCTACCTGAAATAATCATCCCTTAGAGTTGTTCTTATGTAAAAATATCATTTGGTTATGGGTAAGTGTTGTAGATGTAAAAAGATAATTTGATCATCATAGTTTAGGTATGACCAAATTATCAATTTATTTCACCACTATACTCGGTTCCTTAACATGTCCTTACAATATTAATTCTGGTTAATTAATTTCATCGTGTTAATATCTACTCATGCCAACTCAAGAGTGGGCAAATTATTACTCCCTCTATTCAGGTTTATTGGGTCCTAGTGATTTTAGAAACATTTGGGGAGTTAGGCTTAGATTAGCAATTAATACAAAATTATCTCATAGAATCACGCGACCTTCCTATTCCTATAAAAAATGCCCAAGCTCGAAAACTGTTTCGAGCTGGATGCGTGTGAACATGATGGGTGTGGGTGTGAACAACTTCTGGAAGAAGATTTTCTCGCCCAATCACTAATTACATTGGTCGTGGTGCTTTTTATAGTAAGCCCAACAAACATGAACCCAGGGAGTACTAAAAGTAAGATTGAATCCTCACATGATTTAATGAAGAATTTATTAACTTAATTTACATGTTTTTATTGAGCTTTTTATGATCACCAATGTTATTAATGATAGGATTTTTTACATAATTAGTTCTTTGTGAACTTTATGCCTTACTAATTATATTTCTCTATTATACTTAGTAACATTAGCCAAACAACTAATAGCGTTAGGAGGTACTAAAATACATTTTTTAATAGTTAAAATGTGCTAAACTTGAATTGTATTTTGCGGTGAAAGTTATTTAAGACTTTTCATTTAAAACATTCTATTGAACTAAATTCTTCCTAGATTAAAAAAATAGAAAGAAATACATATAACAATCTTGCATGGGTTGCCTTATTATAGTTTCACTATATGTGTACGCATACGCCTATTTTTCATCTTAAAATATCACTATAGTAAGATCTACTAATGGCTCATGTTTGTAAAAAATATCTTTAGAGATCATTTAAAAGAATATGACCACCCTTAGGGTGTGAATAAATATACACACTTGTCAGGTGTATGAGATGTTTGGGAGTGATTTGACATAAAATCATTAACAATTTTTAGTTTGTCGTTCTTCAATTCAAATATACTATGTCTATTATGTGAAGAGATAATGGGAGGTTAAACACTCTGCCAGCAACCGCATGCATGATCCATACTTGTTATCAGTATGGAATATTTTTTAACTAACGATGGTTAGAAATTACAATCTAAATGGGTAGTACTATTAGACCTATGTGGGAGGATCCCATGTTTTTTTAAACGAGGAGCTAAACCCCGGCCTCTGCATGAATTGATGCACACAACCCTTTTATTGCATCGTTCAACTTATTTAGAGTTTTATAATCATGGACCAGATAGGGTTGAGACATGTATCAACTATCTAAAAATGATAAGCAATAAATATATATCCATTTTGCAATCTACTAGTATGTTACCACCCAGTAGCCTAGAAATAATACTCCTAAACAACCGTCAGTAGCTGGTTGCATCCAAAATCCATGGGCTCCTGGTGATCCGCTAGAAGAAGGAAGGACCATTGTTGTATCCTGTGTGTTTCTCACCGGATAACCTGCAAAAAAAATGGTACCATGTTGTTTTTAAAAACAATGTCATTTCCGGACGTCCATATAGCCCAACATAGAGCTGAAACTCTAATTCGAATTCTAGTTTATTTTTCGTGTCGACCCCATTAAGCCAATTTCCAAACATATTAGTAAGGTGGGGGATATTGTAGGCAAATAAAATCATAAGCCAAATAATACGTGCAAATGGACAAAATAAAAATAGATGTTTAGCCGACTCGATTGAATCCCAGAAACAACATTTTTTAGCATCCCGTCCATTGTCTTTTTGCAATGTTATCCTTTGTCACCAGAACTATTTTAAGGAACCACATAAACACATTAATCTTTAGGGGTACTTTCAGCTTCCAGAGATACTTGTGTAAAAATCGTGTGTGACCATGCATTTGATCCAAATATAAAGATTTAACAACGAAAGTACCTAAGGTAGTTAAGTTGTAAACAAATTGGTCATGATCATCATTTAGATGAGCACTCATTAGCCTCAAGCATAAGTGCAACCATCGTGTCCACTTATCATCGGTTAAAATTCTCCTAAAAGCAATATTAAGAGGTGTTTGGCTAAGAACTTCTACCACCAAGACATATTTGCGTTGAGCAATATATTATATAAATATTGGCATTGTTGTACTAGAGATTGTTCGGCTAGCCAAACATCTTCCCAAAGAGAATACTCTCTCCATCTCCAATTTTGAAATAACCCTGGGAAAAGAACATATGCTTTAACCGCATTAATCCTTTCCAAAAGGGAGAGTCAGTTGGTTTAGCTTCGACTTGAGATAAAGTTTTGTCTTTTAAATATTTATTTTATAAAAGTTGCTGCCATAAACCTTCTTCAGTAAGTAGTTTAAATAGTTATTTGCTAAGTAAATACTTATTCTCTATATCATGTACTTCAATCCCTAAACCTCAAGTTCCTTTGGGAGGCACACAATATTCCATTTTGAAAACTGATACAACGCTAACAGTCCTACGACAGATGTGGCGCCCATCTAACGGGCATAGTTGTTGTTGGGAAGATCCCATGTATTTTTTATAATTCAGAGAGAGTTGAGGCTCGAACTCCATATGTTTAGCTCACCATTGCATGAGCTAGCCGCTACGACCCCCGGAACTTTTCTGATTTAACTAACAATGGCTAGAACTACAATCTAAATTTATACTACTATGCATGTATATTTTCCTTATAATTAACTTGGACCCCTAATTCCCTATATATGAAGTTTCCCCTCAAACGTGTCCAAAACCAACCCAACCAGGGAAGATAGATGCTTTTGCGAGATGGTTTTAAAATTCATTTGACCATCGGATTTTGCCCTAGACTGTCTAATTACATTGCACATGAGCTAGATAAGAATTGTATACTCTAGGGTGTAGATGGGATGTTGTTTTCGCTCCCATTTTCAAAAATAGAACATGAATATACACATGTTGTTTATTGAAGTTGGAACCATTTAGTTATCTTGGCATGTGCATCATGGATGCATGATGACATAGCTTTGTTACACAGTTTACAGGTCACAAAAAGTATACTGACCAATAAAGGGTGACAAGCCACACATCGTAAATATAACTTTAGCAGTAAAAGCATATGCCAGATACACTGGTCCAAACTGGGTTCTTAACTAAGTCGGTTAGTTCACTCCCAATCGACAGAATATCTTTGACAATACTGCTGCACTCCTCCTTAATCACGCTAACATTTTGTTCTCAGTACGTATTTTTTTACATACTTCTTCTTGTGGCGTATTCAAATCTTCATTCGTTTTGACCTCGCACCATAGATGAATTAAAGTACACTGAAGTACTATTGATTCGTGCTCTTCATCAACCCATGCCACGAAATCGCTGGCAGTTTTCTCATGACCGCATGTGTAGAACTTGTGGCTGGTGTCCTTGGCCTCGTTCTGTCGCACACCACATAGCGACGCGGTGGTAAATCGCACTTGCAACTCCGGTTTGTCTGCGAGTCAACTCCGTTCCAATCTGGGTCATAGATATCCGCGGGTATATTGGGGTGGATCTTCAAAAGGAAAACATATATGTGTGAGATCAAAAAATTTCCAAATCAGATCTCGATCAAACAAACGGCAAGTATGGTGAAATCAAATTGTAACTGGAGGGAGTATAATCGACGCACGTACCGGCATCTCGCAGTCGAGTTCTCTACCCGACGTCCACTGAAGCTATCACCGGGCGCCTCCACAGTCTCTGTTGCCGCCGCTCGCATGCTGAAAATTCGTCCCGAGGGAGGTTTCGGAGAGGAGAGCTAGATATGAAGACAAGGCTCGGCTCGATGGTGGGCCAGCCAAGTCAGTGACACAGACCAGACTAGTCAACATGATGTGCTTGACCATTTTCCACCGTTAGACCGCCAGTTAACGACGCTTGCAATGGGCGGTGCATATGGCAATGCCTCCATCCATCTACCATAGCATTAAAATGTGCTGGCCAACTCAGAAACCAACCACGACACCAAAATCTGCCGGTACCCTGTTGCCATGATGTCTAATTGGCTGCCGTGACAAAATGGTGATGTGATAGCCCATCCGCTGCGTAACCAACTTTTGCCGGTCTTTGAGCTTATGTCTCCCCAAAAAATCCGTCGGGTAGGGGGCGGGGTATTTTTGTAGTGTAAAATTTGTCTGATTTCATCATTTCTATGTATCATAGAATATAAAGAATTTTAATTGAGAATTAGGATGCTTGTAGGATACACCATTGAATATATCCATATTTTTCCTAAGTATATTTAGGAACTTGTATGATTTAAAATTACTAAAAATAAATAGCTACATGTAACTCAGCCTCCATTAGTCCACACTCTATAGGGAACCTTTATGAAAAGTACCAATACTGTTCAATTCATCAATATTAGATGGAGCTTGGCGGTAATACGCTAGAGTCGATTATCATTTAGTTTCATAAGTAATAAGCAATTATAGTGTCATTTACTGTGTATATATTTGTGATTCCTACCAAAAAATTGAATGTTGCTTTGCACCAAGTGCTTTACCAAATCTATAATAACTAAATCTATGTTGTTTAATGCGTCATTTTCGGTTATAAGGTTAAAAGATATTTAATGCGTCATTTTCGGTTATAAGGTTAAAAGATACAGCAAGCCCACCAAGACACTTGATTTTTTCGAAATGGGGGAATACCCCGGCCTCTGCATCCAGAGGATGCACACAACCCTTTATTAAAAATATCCAAAGTTTCGATCCACAAGTCTTACAAATCAAGCATCAGATAAGGTTGATACAAACACCAACCATCTGAAACAAGCAAGAGTTCTCACACGAGAAACCAAACAACAGCTAGACATCTATCAGTCTACTAGAATGCGGCCATGAAGCCTGGCTAAAAAATCCGAAGTAACCGTCACAAGACAGGTGCACCTAGAAACCATGGGTCGTCGCTGATGCTCTGGTAGAAGGAAAGACCAAAGCTGAATCCAATGCGCCGCCAGAAGGATAACCTGCAAAAAAAATGAAACTCTCGTTTTGTTAAAAATACAGTTATTGTGGCATTTCCACATTGATCAACATATGGCCAAAATGCCAATCCGTATCCTACTTTTATTTGTCTTATCCACTCCATTCAGCCAATTTTCAAACATATTAGTGATATTGGTAGGAGGTGGTAAATTGTATGTGCAATAAATCATACGCCAAATGATTTTAGCAAATGGGCACATAATAAATAAATGCTCAGTTGTTTCCTTCTCGTCACAATAACCATTTTTTTACAGCCATTCCAATTGCTCTTAGCAAAATTATCTTTAGTCAATAACACTTTATTATTAACAAACCGCATGAAAATTTTGACTTTTGTAGGAATTTTAATCTTTCAAAGATATCTTGTGGGGAAGCGCGGATGCTCATTCGAAAGGTCTCCATACATAGACTTAACTGAGAATACCTTATTCTCAGTTAACCTCCACAAGAAACTATCATGCTCATGATTCAGAGTTACTGCCATCTTGCAGCCATGCATCCCAAAAATTTCCAGATAAGTTCCTCCTAAAACTGATGTCTATAGGATTGTGAGACAATACTGAATAAACATAAACATGTTTCCTATGTACCAGGTTGTATAACGAGGGATATTATTGATTAAGAGGCTCCTCCCCTAACCATGCGTCGTCCCAGAATCGAGTACCTTTCCCATCACCTATTTTAAAAGTTCCTCTAGAAAAGAACTCATCTTTTACTCCCATCAGTTTTGTTTGACAAATACTTATTATGAAGTATCTCTTATCAAACCCCTTCTTCTGACACCAATTTATATAGCCATTTTCTTAAAAGACATTTGTTCTTGAGTTCAAGCACTTTGATACCTAAACCACCTTGATCTTTGGGTCGACAAATAATATTCCACCGAGTTAGTCTATATTTCTTCTTATGTTCATCACTTTGCCAAAAGAATCGTGAACGATAGAAGTCTAACCTTTTCCTTACACCCTTTGGTATTTCAACAAAAGATAGTGAAAGTGCATGTGTGCCCCCATGTGTGGTTTTGGTAATTAATGACAATCTTTATGGACTTATGTTTGCATTGAGTTTTACCTGTAGGATTTGTCCATAGGCAATGCTTGAACCATATGTTGCCTTCAAGGTTGGGAGAAGAAGAAAGTGAAGAAGATTAAGTGTTGACCAAGGTTTCAATGAGTGATCCGGAGATTGGTCAAGTGAGAGTTGATCCTATAGCAAGTGTGTCTTGAAGACTAAAGTTGGGGTGATATCTCTTATGTTCCGTCAAGACACCAACATAATGAAGAAAGAAGAAATGATGTGCAAGTTCAATATGAGCTATCTCGAAGAGATCATTTGCTTGGATCTTGCCATCCTATGGTTATCATTGATATGGGAAGATGATATGCTCAAGAGACAAGCTCTACCATACTGGAGTCTGGGAGATCAATTTGCAAGTCTTCACCAAGCTAGTGCAATCAAGAAAGGTGTTCCATCTTGAGGTGGACAAGATCGCTATCATCAAGCTCAAGTGGAATATGCTCAAGGCAAAGGTATGTTCTTGATAGGGTTTCTTTCTTACTGATCTCTGGTGTTAGTTGGGGAGACCGTTTTATAGGATAGATAGCCATACTATCAAGAGGGGCTCTCGAGTGAGTAACTTGATCATATCCTTCATGAGAGCTCAAACCTTTGCATACTTGGCATCATCCTTTCTTGGTTGTTATTTGGATCTTATCCATATGAGGTCCTTGAGCTTGTGGTAATATTCATAACAAGCTCTAGTTCATCAAAAACGGATTTCATATGCAATCTCTATTGCGTTTTCGATATTGGAGGATTTACCGGGTTGTCTTTTTGAGATTGGTAAAACCTTACATCATTTGTTTCTTATCCATGAGAGGATTTAGAGCTTGTGTTAATCTTCATGACAAGTCCAAGTTCATCGAAAACAGATTTCATATGCATTCCCTATTGCGTTTTCGATGTTGGAGGTTTTACCGGTTCGTCTTTTTGAGAGAGGTCAAACCTTTCGTCATTTGGTTCTATCCTCCGTTTCTGGAATATGATGGTTCCCTGCATGATCTTGTAGAGTTTGTTGTCCTCTTTAAAACAAGCCCAAGATCATCAAAATCGAAGTCCGGATGCAAAAGTTATGGTTGTTTTCGTATTGATGTTTCTGTCAGTTTTGCCTTGGGCGGAATGTCCGGCCGTTTTCGGCCGGAGTGTCCGGCCCGGCCGGAATGTCCAGCCGTTTTTAGCCGGAGTGTCCGGCCCTGGGGGTTCGCCAAGTTTTCTTCTCCCGGTGCGGACATTCTGTATGCCATATCGGAAACCACCCGGAATCTGGCCAGAATGTCCGGCCCGCGCACTCCATAGCTCCAACGGTTGGATTTCAGAGGACCTATATAAGGAGCCCTTCTTCCCCAACGGTTGGATAACCTTTCTTGCAAGTTTTCCCCTCCATTTCTGACCTTCTTGAGCTTGCTATCTCTCAATCCCTCTATTGATTCTTGCATATTCTTGAGGGATTTGAAAGAGGAGATCTAGATCTCCAACCCCACCAGTCAATCTCTCCTCTAAGTGAGGGGAACATCTTGGGATCTAGATCTTGGAGTCTTTTGTGGATTTCCTCCATTGTTCTTCCTCTCTTATTCCCCCATAAGCTTTTGTAGCTTTGGTGGAATTTGGGAGAGAAGGACTTGAACACTTCGTGTGTTCTTGCCATTGCATTTGGTGCATCGGTTTGAGTTCTCGGTGAGGATTCGATTGGGTGAAAGGTGATAAGCTTTTTACTCTTGGGTTCTTGGAACCCTAGATGGTTTGGTTGTATTGTAGGTTTGTGGATTTCTTGGGGCCTCCAATTAATTTGTAGAGCTTTCCCCAAACTTGTTAGTTGGGAGCCTCCAATTGAGTTGTGGAGAAGTGCCCCAATCTTGTGAGAGGTTCCGGATTGCCACCGACAAGTGCACCGATAGTGGAAGTGTGGATCGATCCTGTTGGGGTGAGATTCATAGGAGAACAAGGGAGGCCTTTTGTGGCGTTGGTGGTTTGATACCACCCCCTCTCCAAACGAGACGTACTCCATGTTGGGAGGAACTCGGTAAAACATCATCGTCTCCGCGTGCCTCGGTTATCTCTATACCCGAGCTCTTACTTATGCATTTTACTTTGTGATAGCCTTCGTGCTTGAAGTATATATATATATATATTGCTATCATAGTTGCTTGTCTTGCTTAGCATAAGTTGTTGGTGCAAATAGGTGAACCCTAGTTGTTCTAGGTTTTGTGCTTAACACAGTAAACGCTAGTTTAATTCCGCCTTTGTTGAGCCACTCTCGGAAAAGTTTTTAACCGCCTATTCACCCCCCTCTAGGCGGCATCTTTATCCTTTCAATTGGTATCAGATCACGGTCTCTCATTTTAGGCTTCACCGCCTTGAGAGTAAAGATGTCGGCTAGGGGATTAGTGCACAATGAAATGTTCATATTCGATGGCACAAATTATGATATATGGAAAACTCGTATGCTTATTCATTTTCGGGACATGGACCCAAATTTGGAGCGTATTGTAGATATAGGTTTTTCTCCTCCAATGGATTTCGAAAATCTATCGTGAGGATGAGAAAAACTTATATCTCGATGCTCAAGCTTCTAATGTGCTTGTTAATGATTTGAGCTATGTAGTTACTTCTTCAATCATACCTTTTTGGAGCGCTCATGAGTTATGGATAAAACATCAAGATAAATATGATGTGTCCAACATTATTGAGGATGATTGTATTGCTTCCACTTCCGGTCGAGATGAGTTCTCTTTTTATTCCACTTCACCAAAGTGTGGTAATACACAAGGTAATAATATGGTGAGTGGTGGTGAACTTTGCAATGTTGATAGTGAGCTTACTCTTATTGATCCCTGTTCTCTATCTCATTATAATACTTCATATTTGGACTTAAACACGTCTAGCACTATATATGATTTACATGCTAGTATTGATAGTCCTTGCATATCATGTATAAATTGCCTCAATAGATCACATGATGATATGCTCTCTTTGCCTTGTTGTCATAATATAAATGCTTCTATTTCCTCTAGTTTTTATGTGTCTAACAATGTAGAGGAAATCGAAGATTCTATTGGTAAAGACACGAATTTGAATGGAGCTTTAAGTAATTCTCCATCATCATCATCTCATAGTTCCCACCTATGCCTTATGGCTCGGGATTCAAAGGTAACTCCTACTTTGGAAACCAATACCTCTTATGATGATGAGGATGAGGATAATGAGGAAAAAGATATTAATATTGATGATTTATATGAAAAGGGTGAGATGGTTTATCATGCTCTTGTTAAGAATAATATTGCTTGCTCTAACTTCGTTGAAATCTTGGACTTTGCTATTAAGAGCAAAGAACATAGTGATAAGTTAGAAGCACAAATTGAGGAGCATGAGAACACCATTGATAAAATGAGTAGCCTTGAGCATGGGTATGCTAATCAAATTGCACATCTAAATGAAGCTCTTGAAGAGGAACAAACCACTAAGGAATCTCTTGAGGAGACTTTTGCTCTAGAGTTGTCTAGAGTGAAGGAATCTCATGATGGAGGTCCTAAGGTGGCTAGTGGTCTCAAAAGTAAAAATGATGAGCTTCAAGTTGCTTATGCTAAACTCCTTGAGGATTTTGAGCACCTCAAAAATGGTTCTAGGGTCATCAAGGGTGAGCTCATCAAACTCACCGAGTCACATGAGCAACTTAAAGCCTCTTACTCAAAAGAGCTTTTGAAGTTGCCCTCACCTCTTGCAATTAATTATGATGCTTGTGTTACTAACTCTATTTCTTGTGAAGCATCTATTTTGAAGGAGAATGTTGATCTAAAGACTCAACTTGCTTTTCTAACTAGCAAGTATGGGATCTTGGAAGAAAGTCATGGTAAGCTATCAAGCTCTCACGAGGATCTGCTAGCCTCCCATGATAGGCTAAAATTAGCTCATGAGGCTATTATGTCAAAGGTAACATCTAATGAGCCTCATGTGGACATTAGCACTACTTCTACTCCAAATGTCATATTGCCATGTGCTAGTCCTTGTAATTCATCCACTCATGCCATTAATACATCTTGTGATGAATTACTTTCCATAACTTATTGCTCTAACAATGTAGCATCCACTTCCTCTAGTATTTTTGTTCACACTAACCATGTAGAGGAAATTAAAGAGCTCAAGGCTCAAGTCACTTCTTTGAAGAATAACTTGAAAAAGGGTCATAAAGGGAAGGCCACACTCGATAATATCTTGAGTATGAAAAAATCCCCCAATGACAAGAGTGGGCTTGGATTCAACTCCAATGTCAAGAACAAGTCCACTATCAAGTTGAAGAACAAGGGCAACAAGAAGAATGGCCAATATCAAGTCAAGAATCCGGCCAACATCGTTTGCTTCAAGTGAAAGGAAGAAGGGCATCATGTTAGATCTTGCCCATTGAAGAAGAAGCCTCTTAGTGTGAAGCAACAAGGGACGAGGCCTCAAGCTGTACCTCAAGTTAGTGATGGGCCTCTTCCTAAGAGAACTACTCGAACTCTTCCTCGAGTTGTGGCTTCACCTAAGAAGAAAGATGGCAAGAGAAGAACTTGCTATATATGCCGTGAGAAGGGGCACATTTCTTCCTCATGCACTATTGGTATCTCCTCATCCAACCCTATTATTATTGATAATACTTATTCTCTTTGTAAGGATGAGGTTGGCAATGTGTTTGCCAAATTTGTTGGTGCTCAATGTGGGTTCATGAAAAGAACCATTTGGGTTGCCAAGCCTATTGTGACTAACCTCTTAGGACCCAACTTGGTTGGGTACCAACAAGCCAAAACTTGATCAATAGGTATTGTTGGAGGGCATTGGAGCCTTCGTTACATTATGAAGATTTGAGGGATCTTCATCATTTATTCTTGTCAAGTCAAGCCATTTGGATTATCATGCTTGTATCATATATCCAATGTTCCTCCTTGCGGTAACATGTGCTTAACTCATTTACATTGAAAGTTACTTGCTCCTTTGTGCATATGTTGGTTTTGTACCTATGTATGTATTTGTACATGTTGTGCTTCCCTCGTACTTATATTGAGTTATCAAGTATACATGTGTATGTTGGTTGTCACACCATGTATTTGTGTCTCTTGGGTTGGAGCCTTTGTTGAATTTATTTGGTATCTTTCTTGGCTCTTGTGAGAGATTAATGGACTATCCCATTTTGGGGGAGTGTTATGCTTGGGCATTCCACAATCCTAAGATGTGTGTACATGAGGAATACCACTTAGTATGTATATTGCAAGTTTATCTAGTCTCGTGGTATGTCTTTCTCATGAGAAATTCAAGTTCCATAATGTTCATTAATCATCTCTATTTGGATGTTTTTACCTATGGTTGAGTATTCTTGGTTTATCACATTATGGGGGAGTCATACACTTTGTGCATATTACAAACCTAGAAAATGTGGACATTTTAGGTTGTGTCACTTAGAATTGATATTGATAATTATCTAGCTCCTAAGTGGCACATTTAGCTCAAACAAGTTCCAATTCCCTTGGATTGATTTTATTGCTCATCTTTTTGGGATCTTGTTTGTGAGAGTTTTCTTGGTATGTGTTTCTCCATATTTGGACCTCCACATCCTCCATGGAAACCATTTTCTTCAAGTTACTTTAATCGTATATGATTGTGTGACTATTTGGAGCAATCAAGAATCTCTATCTAAGCATCAAGCTTAATTTTTATATTTCGTCATATGCTTATTGTTGTGAATATGATCATGATTTCCTTGAAAACTACCTTGGGAAATGTTTCCCCATAATTCTTGTCATTGGACAAGTGGTACTCCATATATGGTAGAATTTATTGATCATATTCATTTTGGCCTTTGCTTAAATTTTGTTCTACCTCTTGCCAACAAATTGTTTTGTGTTTTCTCCCAAGCTTTCCTTGCCTCTTGTGGATCTTCTTATTTTTTATCCTCGTGTGTTTTATTTAATTTAGGTACTAGTGATGATCCCATCTGTGTGCATTTTTCATTCAAAAGGAAAATCCTACATAATGCACTATCCATGGGGGAGCTCTCCTATATTATTTAGAACAATCATATTTATGCTTCTTGTTTTGTTCCATATCATGTTTTATGTTCTTGGAAGTTTGATCTTTTCTTTTGGTACTTTGTGCCATCATGAAAAGTGTAGAGAGTTTGGTTTGTGTGTTGGAACCTTGCTTTTTAGGAGTTGGTTTTGTCTCATTCCTTGTTACTTGTTTGATCCCTTAGGATGAGATAAATCCTTGAGCATTGGTATTTTTGTCTATCTTTTGCTCTTTGTCTATTGCCTTGTTCATTTGTTGAATTTGTGTCCTTTCATATGTTGATTTGGCTCTTTGATACAATTTGGACACCCTTTTGTAGTGTCACACTCTTGTGTGCGACTTCTTGGTTTACCTGGTGTTTTTGTTCAAATTGTATCTCCTTTTTGGTTCTTAAAATCTTGTGCATGCATATTTACTACATGTTCTATATTATGGCATGCTTTCTTTCTTGATCCAATATATAGGGGATTCTCCACCAAATCCTATTGGCTAAGATGTGCATGAAATTCAATTTCATATCAATATGCACATATTTATGTGGAGTTTCTCCTATGTATTGTAGTTTATCTAACTACTTTGGACCCAATGAGTTTTGGGACCATTGTGTACTTGAATGTGTTATAGGTACATTGGAGATTCATTGGATGCTTTTCAATAATAAGAAGATGTGGGGACTAAATGATAATTGGAGTCAAGCTAGGATGATCAACAAACTCATATCTACTTCATCCTACCAATGGTATCTCGGTAACAAGTATCCCTCTCATGCATACTTTTCTAGCATCCAACCTTTGTGGTGGCATCATGGCATGATTTCCTTTAGTTGCTTTTATTGTGGTTCTTGTAAGAATTTTATTGTATCATCCTTTTGTGGTATGAGTAAGTTGAGATGAATGCATATTTTGGGGAGTATATCAAAATCATGTTGATGATTCACCGATCCCATATGTGCCAATCTAGCAATTATATTGTCAATCTTTTCCTCAATTTCTCTCATATGCAATATGGATAAATTTGCAAGGTTTATTTGCTCTTTATGATACTTGTTGCATTTCCCAATGCATTCCAACTATCTGTTGTTCCCTTGTGATAGTTGTGATGTATTTGTTGGTGTTTTAAGGTCATTGATGTTCAATAAGAAAAATTTGAGCCTTTGGCCATGCCTTCTAGCAAAAATCTTATTGGCATTATCTTTGACTTTTGTCTGGATATCTTGCTCTTTCTTGAGTATCCATTTTGTGTGTACATGTTTCTTTGTGGATGAATATCTACCTAGAAACTTATACACATGATTATGGCTCAATCTCTAGTTGATATCCTTTTGGCTTTGGAGTCCACCTTGTGCTCCTTCTTTACTCTTTGGTGGCTCCAAAAGTTTTTGTTTGAGTGCTTGACATTTTCATTTGCATCTTTTGGCACTTGTTGGTGTTAAGAAAGTTGATCTCTCATGCCTTGAGTTATTATGTAAGTTTGTGGGAGCAAGGATACCATGTTTATGCACTTTGCATTCAAAGCAATTATTATATTTGGTGCATAAACATTGGGGAGCTTTCCTAATTTACCTAAGAACACACATTTGCCTTCTTGTTCTTGTTTGGTGTTTTGTTTGATTATGGGGAGTTAGGATTCCATAATTGTGAACTTTGTTGTGCATGAACCTTGGGGAGCTTCCTATTTTCATCTAAACACCCATTTGCTCTCATCATAATATCTTCTCTCTTGCTTGTGCTCATGGTTTAAATGATATAGAGGGAATGCGGATGCCATGTTTGTGCATATTGTATTCAAACGCAGATTATAATCTGTGCACAAACCTTGGGGAGTCTCCTCATATTATTAGGTCACTCTCTTTTCAACCTTATCATAATATCTATCTTTCTTTTAGTATCTTCCTTTTGTGAAGTGCTTCTTTCGATCTTTTGATTGCTTACTTCATTCGTTGATGCTTCTTCACCATTTTATTTCTTTGCAATCTTTGGATCCTCAGTTTAGTTTGATTTCCTCATGGTATTCATCATTGGATACGTGCATTTGATTCCACTCATATTATGAGAAATGCACACCATATGGAGGAACTCTCACTAAATTGGCCTTCTAAAGTTCTTCACCCATTTCGGCAATCGATGCTAATGGGGGAGAAGTTTTAGAGGGTTTTAGGGAATTTGGTTGTGTGTTGTGAGTTTTGTACTTAAACACTTGCCTCGTGTGCTTTGCATCTTAGTGTGTTGTATGGCATCTTGATTATATAGAGAAAACTCCACCACCGGTAATGGTTGGCAATATATGCGATGAAATTCAAGTTCATCCACACGTGCATAGATTGTGGTGAGTTTGCTCTATATTGTGGTTGTACTAACATCACATACTTGTGTTGTATTTGATGTTAGCACAATGTTTTCTTTGATTAATTCCTTATATAAACCCTCTCAAAGGGATTGTCATCAATTACCAAAATGGGGGAGATTGAAAGTGCATGTGTGCCCCCATGTGTGGTTTTGGTAATTAATGACAATCTTTATGGACTTATGTTTGCATTGAGTTTTACCTGTAGGATTTGTCCATAGGCAATGCTTGAACCATATGTTGCCTTCAAGGTTGGGAGAAGAAGAAAGTGAAGAAGATTAAGTGTTGACCAAGGTTTCAATGAGTGATCCGGAGATTGGTCAAGTGAGAGTTGAGCCTATAGCAAGTGTGTCTTGAAGACTAAAGTTGGGGTGATATCTCTTATGTTCCGTCAAGACACCAACATAATGAAGAAAGAAGAAATGATGTGCAAGTTCAATATGAGCTATCTCGAAGAGATCATTTGCTTGGAGCTTGCCATCCTATGGTTATCATGGATATGGGAACATGATATGCTCAAGAGACAAGCTCTACCATAGTGGAGTCTGGGAGAGCAATTTGCAAGTCTTCACCAAGCTAGTGCAATCAAGAAAGGTGTTCCATCTTGAGGTGGACAAGATCGCTATCATCAAGCTCAAGTGGAATATGCTCAAGGCAAAGGTATGTTCTTGATAGGGTTTATTTCTTACTGATCTCTGGTGTTAGTTGGGGAGACCGGTTTATAGGATAGATAGCCGTACTATCAAGAGGGGCTCTCGAGTGAGTAACTTGATCATATCCTTCATGAGAGCTCAAACCTTTGCATACTTGGCATCATCCTTTCTTGGTTGTATTTGGATCTTATCCATTTGAGGTTCTTGAGCTTGTGGTAATATTCATAACAATCTCTAGTTCATCGAAAATGGATTTCATATGCAATCTCTATTGCGTTTTCGATATTGGGGGATTTACCGGTTTGTCTTTTTGAGATTGGTAAAACCTTACATCATTTGGTTCTTAGCCATGAGAGGATTTAGAGCTTGTGTTAATCTTCATGACAAGCCCAAGTTCATCGAAAACGGATTTCATATGCATTCTCTATTGTGTTTTCGATGTTGGAGGCTTTACGGTTCATCTTTTTGAGAGAGGTTAAACCTTTCATCATTTGGTTCTATCCTCCATTTCTGGACTATGATGGTTCCCTGCATGATCTCGTAGATTTTGTTGTCCTCTTTAAAACAAGCCCAAGATCATCAAAATCGGAGTCTGGATGGAAAAGTTATGGTTGTTTTCGTATTGATGTTTCTGTCAGTTTTGCCTTGGGCGGAATGTCCGGCCATTTTCGGCCGGAGTGTCTGGCCCGGCCGGAATGTCTGGCCGTTTTCGGCCGGAGTGTCCGGCCCTGGGGGTTCGCCAATTTTTCTTCTCCCGGTGCGGACATTCTGTATGCCATATCGGAAACCACCCGGAATCTGGCCGGAATGTCCGGCCCGCGCACTCCATAGCTCCAACGGTTGGATTTCAGAGGACCTATATAAGGGGCCCTTCTTCCCCAACGGTTGGATAACATTTCTTGCAAGTTTTCCCCTCCATTGCTGACCTTCTTGAGCTTGCTATCTCTCAATCCCTCTATTGATTCTTGCATATTCTTGAGGGATTTGAAAGAGGAGATCTAGATCTCCAACCCCACCAGTCAAACTCTTCTCTAAGTGAGGGGAACATCTTGGGATCTAGATCTTGGAGTCTTTTGTGGATTTCCTCCATTGTTCTTCCTCTCTTATTCCCCCATAAGCTTTTGTAGCTTTGGTGTAATTTGGGAGAGAAGGACTTGAACACTTCGTGTGTTCTTGCCATTGCATTTGGTGCATCGGTTTGAGTTCTCGGTGAGGATTCGATTGGGTGAAAGGTGAGAAGCTTTTTACTCTTGGGTTCTTGGAACCCTATACGGTTTGGTTGTATTGCAGGTTTGTAGATTTCTTGGGGCCTCCAATTAAGTTGTGGAGCTTTCCCCAAACTTGTTAGTTGGGAGCCTCCAATTGAGTTGTGGAGAAGTGCCCCAATCTTGTGAGAGGTTCCGGATTGCCACCGACAAGTGCACCGATAGTGGAAGTGTGGATCGATCCTGTTGGGGTGAGATTCATAGGAGAACAAGGGAGGCCTTTTGTGGCGTTGGTGGTTTGATACCACCCCCTCTCCAAACGAGACATACTCCATGTTGGGAGGAACTCCGTAAAACATCGTCGTCTCCGCGTGCCTCGGTTATCTCTATACCCGAGCTCTTACTTATGCATTTTACTTTGTGATAGCCTTCGTGCTTGAAGTATATATATATATTGCTATCATAGTTGCTTGTCTTTCTTAGCATAAGTTGTTGGCAAATAGGTGAACCCTAGTTGTTCTAGGTTTTGTGCTTAACAAAGTAAACGCTAGTTTAATTCCGCCTTTGTTGAGCCACTCTCGGAAAAGTTTTTAACCGCCTATTCACCCCTCCCCCTCTAGGCGGCATATTTATCCTTTCATATAGCATAAACATGGGCAAACTCGATAGAGCTGAATTGATTAAAACAAGCCTATCCCCATAAGATAGTAATTTCCCTTGCCAACATCCCAATTTACCCTCAAATCTATTTTCAACCGGGTCCATTCGGAATTTCTAAGTCTCCTGTGATGTATAGGTACCCCAAGGTATCTAAACGGTAAAGACCCAGACTCACACCCAAAAATTTCCTTGTAAATGTGCTCATGTTCCACCGCATTACCAAAGCAATAAATTTCACTCTTGTGAAAATATATTTTTAAGCCAGACAATTGTTCGAAGATACTGAAGGGGATCCGCAGCAGAAAACAAAAAAATTCCTATGTTGGAACCCCAAAACTGTCTAGGATCTATCTATGTAGTAATGCGGTAATGGCCAATGCATAGAGAATACATACCCTTGTAGACCGTACGCGGTTAACGTTCCCAGGGGAATGTGGTTGATGTAGTTGTACTCGTAGCCAACCTCAAGGTCGCGAAGCTCCTCGCAGGTCACCCATTGCTCCTTCTTCATCGTGCAGCAGCTTCGGATCAAGATATTCAAGCGCCCCAAGTGTTGCGACTCGTGTCTTCGTAAACATCCGGTGCATGATGAGACCTCCGGCTCCCTGATCTCGTCGGGAGTGCGGAAGTTAATATCCGGCTAGGAATCCCTGCAGCGCAACAGCGTACTACAGATGTGCCTTGTTCGCACAGCCCAAACTTGGGACCATGGTCACAAGGGCTAGAGAGAGAGGGAAGGAGGAAGTCAACCAAAGGACTTCTCCAATTATTGGGTGTGTCTAATACCACCCATGGGCACCCCTTTATATAGGCGGAGGGGGTGTGCCCTCCCCATTAGGTTAGCCATGTGGGACTAATAGCCAAAGGAAAAATTGGAAAATAGCTAAAACATTCGGATGGGTTGAATCGGCTCAGCCAAAAAGCCAACAGGCAGCCAGCAGCAGCTAACAGCCAGCCGGGTGGGTTAGCGAGCTGCACCGTGGCCCAGCAGCAAGCGGCGCATAGCGCCAGCTTGCACGCGGCCGGGTGGGCCACCAGCGCCCCTAGTGCCCCAGTCTGCGCTTGGCCCGTTGGTGGCGGGATGGCTGAAGCGGCAGCAGCGACCCGGGTGGGCCGGCTGCGCGCCCGCGACCCGTCTACGCCTGCCCATCGGCCAGCGGAGCGATGGCCTGGGTGGGCTGCAAGCGGCAGTGGCCCGTTAGCGGCGCCCGCAAGCTCGCTGCCCCCAGCGCAGCATCTAATGCCCACCGCATGCGCCTTAGTGGGCTGCCAGGCCCAAAGGCGGCTGGAGCTACCCTTTTAGCTTATTCTCTTTTCCTATTTCTAGCACCTTTTCTTCTAGGCCTTTTCCCTCCGGGATTTGGCCTAATATAAAAGTTGCTTTTATAAATCTTAATTAAATATTATTTAGAATATATTAATTCATAATTAACATATACTAAATGTATATTCAAATTCCCATTTATTCGAAAACACTTTTCCGGGTCTTTTCCTTTATTATTTCTCCGAAAAACTTCGGATCTCTCCGCGGAACATTTCCGGCTTTCTCTTTCTCTACTGCGATTCCGTCTTACGAATGATCGCTCTCATCAGTACCCTTAAGTGTATCCTCTCACGGCTCGGGAATACTCTAGACATGATCAACAGAGGGACCAGGGATATCCATGTGACCCCTATGCATTCCTGATGACAATGTCGTTTGAACCGCTAAATGTAGCATCCAATTCCTTTTGTTTCTCGATACGACTTGCCCGAGATCCGATCATTGGTATCACATACCTTGTTCAATCTCGTTCACAACAAGTTCTGTTTTCTTATTACCGTGATATTACATCCCCGTGACTGAGTCACATGTTACAACATTTATGGATGTAATCTCACTAAGCCAGCCGTATGTATCTTTACCCGTCATGTGGATGAACAAATCCCGGTCTTGCAGTCACATGTCATCTACTGTTCCTTTGGAATACCCAACGTACACCATTATGACCACCGTATTACCAAATGACAGTTGATGCAGTCAAAGCAGCCTCGGAAAACAGTGAGTAATATGAGCTCACGGTCTAAGGAAAAGGAGTCTAGGTATAGATGTTGCAACAATGAACTATATGACTTGATCGTGTTGCAATCCTCCAAGGAATGTCCATCACATCATTCTCCAATGATATGATCCTGTTGTCAATTGGCATAAATACCCATGATCTTGAAACCCAGATCATCCTCATGACCAACGAACTAGTATGAATAGAGGCTACTAGGGACTCGGTTGTTTCATACCACACCTGTACCAATGTTTCTACTTGGCATAGTTATAGCACAATATGAAACTATTATAAACTAATTGAGATATGACAATAAAAACCTATTTATTATTTGCATCTAGGGCATATCTCCTTCAATCTCCCACTTGCACTAGAGCACAAATAATCTAGCTCGCATTTTACTCATATAAACCATATACCATATGCGTTTACAGATCATGCATGCTCATGGGAAACGTCATGTCCATGTTCTATTTTACCAGATCATTATGTCTTTTGTAAATCGTTAATGTCTTCCTAATTTTGACATTCACACCATTATCATATAATGGGTCGAAGTATTTGTTTGGCGACAAAGTGAGACTTTGTTTCTAGTGTTTATAATGACGGTTGTTTTCACTGTTGTCATCTAGACTTCAAAACACACTTTGCTATCCTTTATGTATATACTGTAGTCATGGTAGCAGAACGAGGCCGGATTTTAGGAGCTTACAGTGACTTTAAATCAACCTCGAGGGCTTTCTCATAGGTACTGGGCCCTAGGACACATCATTCTACGTTAAAAGCGAACTAGCCCCGCCATAACATTATACATCACATCAGATGGAGCCTTTATACTTCTATATCTATGTAGATCCTAGTACATGAAATGCAACTATGCCTCTTACATTGCTTATTGCCATTTATGTACAAACTTAATTCTGGTTCTGTGATCAACTTAGGAATCACTTAAAGACATGCTCTTATAGTTAAGACTTTGTCCTTCCAACCAGAACCTCGGGTCACATTACGTCGAGTATACAATATGGTTATGTGGAAGAACCTATGACTGAGGCATAAGAGATGCAACACATCTCTTTCTTTCAACCATAGTTGCAATACTAACTCAATGCTTCATATAGTAAGAACTACTTTCTCATCTTGTTCCATTCTGAGCTTCTTCAGAATCTTGCTTAGGACATTCTGAACATCTTTCAGAGTCCGGGTTCGCAGCATAGAAAACAAAAATATTCCTACGATGAGAACTATACGCCAAGATCTATCTACTAGATACAAGCAACGGGTGGATATACATCCATAGAGAACTTACCCTCGAAGACAACAGAGTTTTGCTAACGAGTTGGAACTCGTGGATGATGTAGTCGTACGCTTGCGGATCTCAAGATCGTGTGGAAGTCCTAGTGCCGCAAATCAGCAGCGCATCCGTCCTTGCACACACGTTCAGGCCACCGAACAACCTCCACCTCCTCGCTCCAACGAATCAGCGGAAGTAGCAACTCCTTCCAGACGCAATGCCACCGGGAACATGTATCTCGCTAATCCGAGACCATGGGGGAATATATCTAGAGGGGGAGAGAGATCCTTCACGAGGAGGTGTGCTTTGTGAGGGAGGAGAGGGGGCCTTTTATAGGAGAGGGGGATCCTCCCCTCCATGGTCGGCGCCCATGGGGGGTTCCCCCACCTCTTCCTCATTCATGTGTGGAATCTCAACTCACATCAATTTAGCCTCCACCCAAAGTTCCACTCACATGCATTAAATTTCCACCAAATTTAATGCAACTCTCATTTAATAAAACTCTATTAATTATTTTGTTCAGAATTTTGTTAATTACTTTAATTAACAAAAATTCACATAAAACCCCTTGTAATATTTCAATATCACATGTAGAACCAGTTTCTGCAATTTCACCCGAACCAATTCCAGTTTCCATCGAAATAATTCTAGCGCTTTGCAATTCTTCCGTCTGAAACATATGTGCTCCAAAATGGTGTTTGGCAACCCTTAAGTGTGTCACCTACGGTTCGCGAATAATGCAGACATGATTGAGACTCCTCTCAAATCAATAATCAGAAGCGAGACCTGGAGATCCATACTGACTCCTGCACATTCAACGATGACTTCTGTGATCGTGAGAACCTTTAACGCTAGTAACTTAATCCCTTTGTCTCGTGATATATTACATGTCCGAGATTGGATCATCGGTATCCAAATACCTAGTTTGATCTCGTTACCGACACGCACTCTTTTCTCGTTCCCGTGATATAACATTCTAGTGATCACATCACTTGCTTGCAAGCTATCTTAATGTGATATCACCGAGAGGGCCTAGAGTATATCTATCCGTCATCGGGATTGACAAATTCCACTCTTGATCCATGAGCCTCAACATAACATCTTCGGAGTATCTGAACCCACCTTTACAGTCACCCTTTTACGGTGTGACGTTTGATGTTATCAAGTTACTCTTCTGATGTTAGCAATTGACATGATCTCATGGTCTAAGGATAAAGATTACTTCGTATGATGTTATAGCAATATAAACATAATGACTTTGATCGTAATGCTATACTTCGGATGAATGTTCATCACATCATTTCACAAATGTTGTGACCTCGTTATTAACAACATCCAATGTCCATGATCAAGAAACTTTGATCATCCTGTTAATCAACGAGCTAGTCTATAAGAGAGGCCTAACTAGGAACCTTTTATTTGTTTATTAAACACACATGTATTGATGTATCGTATCAATACAATTATAACATGCAAAATAAACATCTATCATATACAAGAAATACATAATAACAACTTTATTATTGCCTCTCGGGACATATTTCCTTCAGTCTCCCACTTGCACTAGAGACAATAATCCATTCACATAGTGATAAATCTAACACCCCTAGATTTATGGTGTTGATCATGTTTTGCCCTAGGGAGAACTTTAGTCAACGGATCTGCTACATTTAGGTTCGTGTGTACTTTACAAATCTTTATATCTCCATCCTTGAGATGCTCGTGGAGAGTGAAACCGGCGCTTAATATGCTTGGAATTCTTGTGAGACCTTGGTCCCTTGGCGTTGGCTATGGCTCCATTGTTGTCACAATAGATCACCATTGGGTCAAATGCACTAGGAACCACACCTAGTTCCGTTATGAACTCCTTCATCCAAACCGCTTCCTGCGCCGATTCTGAAGCAGCAACATATTCCGCCTCTATCGTTGATCCAGCCACCACAGGTTGTTTGGAACTCCTCCAACTAACAGCTGCTCCGTTCAAGAGAAATACATATCCGGATTGAGACTTAGAGTCATCCGGATCGGTGTCAAAGCTAGCATCGACATAACACTTAGCGACTAGCTCTTCTTCACCTCTATATACAAGAAACATATCCTTAGTTCTTACTAAGTACTTAAGGATATTCTTGACCGCTATCCAGTGTTCCGAACTTGGATCAGATTGGTACCTACTAGTCAAACTAATAGCATGTGCCGCATCCGGTCTTGTACATAGCATGGCGTACATTATAGAGCCTACGGCTGAGGCATAGGGGATCTTATCCATTATCTCTCTTTCTTCCGCTGTAGCCAGACTTTGAGTCTTACTCAATGTCTTGCCTTGCAACATAGGTAAGAACCCCTTCTTACTCCCGTCCATATTAAACTTCTTTAATATCTTATCAAGGTATGTACTTTGCGATAGCCCAATTAGGCGCCTTGATCTATCTATATAGATTTTAATGCCTAATATATATGAAGCTTCACCAAGGTCCTTCATCGAAAATTTGTTGTTTAGATAACTTTTAACACTGTTTAAAAGATCTATATCATTTCCAATCAATAATATGTCATCCACATATAATATCAGAAATGCCACATTGCTCCCACTCAATTTCTTATAAATACAAGCCTCTCCATAAGTTTGGACAAATCCAAACTCTTTGATCACCTCATCAAAGCGGAGATTCCAACTCCGGGATGCTTGCTTCAGTCCATAGATGGATCGTTGAAGCTTGTATACCTTATCATCATCCTTAGGATCGACAAAACCCTTAGGTTGTATCATATACAACTCTTCTTCAATATTACCATTGAGGAACGTGGTTTTGACATCCATCTGCCATATTTCATAATCGAAATATACAGCAATTGCTAACATAATCCTAACCGACTTTAGCATCTCTACGGGAGAGAATGTCTCATCGTAGTCAACTCCTTGAATTTTTCGAAACCCCTTTGCAACAAGTCGAGCTTTATAGATGGTCACATTATCATCAGCATCAGTTTTTCTTTTGAAAATCCATTTATTCTCAACGGCCTTTCGATCGTGAGGTAAGTCCACCAAGGTCCAAACCTGGTTTTCATACATGGATTCCATCTCGGATTTCATGGATTCTAGCCATTTGTTGGAATCCGGGTTCATCATCGCTTCTTCATACGTCGTAGGGTCATCTATTTCATCAATCATGAAATTCATAACAGGATTGCCGTACTGCTCAGGAGCTGAACGTGTCATGCTTGACCCGCGCGGTTCGGTAGTGTCCTCTTTCGGAGTTTCATGATTATTATCATTAGGTCTCTCTTCATCAGGTGAAGTCAACTCCGAAAAAATTCCCGGTGCTGCGCCACTCGCCATTTCATGAAGAGAAGGTTCAATAACCTCTTCGAGTTCTACCTTCCGACTACTCACACTTTTTGCGAGAAACTCCTTCTCAAGAAAGGATCCATTCTTGGCAACAAAAACCTTGCCCTCGGATCTGTGATAGAAGGTATACCCAATCGTTTCCTTAGGGTATCCTATGAAGATGCATTTTTCTGCTTTGGGTTCGAGTTTATCCAGTTGAAGTTTCTTCACATAAACATCGCATCCCCAAACTTTAAGAAATGACAACTTAGGTTTGTTTCCAAACCATAATTCATACGGTGTCATTTCAACGGATTTAGATGGTGCCCGATTTAAAGTGAATGCAACGTTTTCCAGTGCATAACCCCAAAATGACAGTGGCAAGTCAGTCGGAGACATCATAGATCAAACCATATCCAATAAAGTACGATTACGACGTTCCGACACACCATTACGTTGTAGTGTTCCGGCAGGCGTGAGTTGTGAAACTATTCCACAGTCTTTCATATGTGTGCTAAACTCGTAACTAAGATACTCTCCTCCACGGTCGGACCGCAGAAATTTGATATTTTTGTTACAATGATTTTCCACTTCATTCTGAAATTCCTTGAACTTTTCAAAGATTTCAGACTTATGTTTCAACAAATAGATATACCCGTATCTACTCAAATCATCCGTGAAAGTAACAAAATAACGATATCCACCTCGCGCCGACACACTTATCGGTCCACATACATCAGTATGTATGATTTCCAATAAATCTGTCGCCCGTTCCATGGAACCGAAAAACGGTGTTCTAGTCATCTTGCCCATAAGGCATGGCACACATGTATCAAATGATTCAAAATCAAGTGATTCCAAAAGTCCATCAGAATGGAGTTTCTTCATGCGTTTAACACCAATATGACCTAGACGGCAGTGCCACATATATGCAGATATATCATTATCAAGTTTAATCCTTTTAGCATCAACATTATAAATATGCGTAATACTACTATCGAGATCCAACAGAAATAAACCATTCATCATAGGTGCAATGACCATAAAAGATATCATTCATATAAATCAAACAACCATTGTTTTCATATTTAAAGGAATAACCACTTCGCATCAAACACGATCCGGATACAATGTTCATGCTCAGTGCAGGCACCAAATAACAATTATTTAGATTTATCACTAATCCCGACGGCATCTGGAGAGACACCATTCCGACGGCGATCACATCAACTCTTGATCCATTGCCGACCCGCATCGTGACCTCATCCCTTGCTAGTTGTCGCTTGTTCCGCAGCCCCTGAATCGAGTTACATATATTAGCAACCGATCCCGTATCAAATACCCAGGTGCTACTATGAGTACTAGTCAAGTACACATCAATAACATGCATATCACATATACCTTTGTTAGCCTTGCTGGCCTTCTTGTCCGCCAAATACTTGGGGCAGTTGCGCTTCCAATGGCCAGTCCCCTTGCAATAGTAGCACTCGGTATCAGACTTAGGGCCAGCTCGGGATTTCTTTTCAGGTGCAGAAACACACCCTTCTTTCCCTTCTGCTTGCCTTTCTTGTCTTTATTGAAACCGATGGTCTTATTGATCATCAACAATTGATGTTCTTTCCTAATCTCCACTTCTGTAGTTTTAAGCATTGACAGAAGCTCGGGAAGAGACTTCTTCATGCCCTGCATGTTATAGTTCATCACGAAGCTCTTGTAGCTAGGTGGCAGAGATTGGAGAACACGATGTATGCCTAGGTAAATGTGAATCGTTATTCCCAAGGACACAAGCTTATTGGCGTACCTAGAAATTTTGAGTACGTGCTCACTAACGGAGCTGTTCTCCTCCATCATGCAGCTAAAGAACTTTTCAGAAGCATTATAACTCTCTACGACAACATGGGTATCGAAAATCATTTTCAATTCTCCCATAGTATCAAAAGCATTGCCATTTTCGAAACACTTTTGAAATTTTGGCTCTAGCCCATATAGTATGCCGCAATGAACTAAGTTGTGGTCCTCCTGACGAGTTATATAGACATTCTTTTTCTCGTCAGGGGCATCGGGAGCTGGTGGGGGGCCTAGCGACGCCTCTAGCACATATTGCTTTTGTGCAGCAGTGAGGAGAATCCTCAAATTCATAGCCCAGTTGGTGAAGTTGCTACCATTCGCAGCAAGTTTCTCTTTCTCCATGAACACACTGAATTTAAAAGCAGGTGGTGCCATCTACAACAGAATTTGTAAAGTTTATTTAGACTAAGTTTATGATAGATTGAGTTCAACTAATCCAAATTACTAATGAACTCCCACTCAAAAACGACATCCCTCGTGTCTTTTTGGTGATTACATGAACCAAATCCACTACACCAAGTCCGATCATCACGTGAGTCGGTGTAGCTTCAAAGGCGAGAATCCATATGGGCATCATATCAACTATATGACTGATGCTTAACCTTTAGGACCGTGTTCTGAGGCCATGTCTATACATGCTAGGCTCGCCAAGTAAGAACCTTAGTATTCGCGTGTGTAAAACTGTCTTACACCCGTTGTATGAAAGAGTAGAGTCGAGTACACCCGATCATCACGTGATGTCTCGAAACACGATCCATAGAACGGTGTATACTTAAGGAAGAACACATTTTATCTTGATATTTAAATGAGGGATCATCTTACAATGCTACTAAAAGCGCCAAACTAGCAATATAAGATGCAAACATCTAATGTGTAAAGTGGGATGATATGGTCCATGCATTTGATCTCTATCATATGCATCATGGTATGATCTCTGTCATTCCTTTGTGTGTAAGGACAAGGTCTATGGAACTTACTCGTTAAGTGTGTTGTAAGAGTATCTGTCATACATCTACTTACAACATTACCATATCATGACACTATCCCAGCAACGATCTAAACTAGACGCCTCTAATTTATCCATTGCAGTTTTACGTGGCTTAGGGTTTTCGGAGATAGAACCGGTCTTACCTACGAACATGGAACCACAACGAGGATAACCAAGTTATTAGCAACTCGTTGTAAATCAGATATTGACTATAGTAGGAGAGACAGACACCCGCCAACCACTTACGCAAAACTAGTTGCATGTTAGTCGTGGAACCAGTCTCATGTGCGATGACATGTAAGGTTGGTCCAGGCCGCTTCATCCCACTATGCGACCAATATCCAAAATACATGAAAGAAGAAATAACATAATCATCATCGCCCACATATAAACGTATGTGTACTACCCGTGCAAAGCACCTACGCATAGATCAGGTTATGATACCACTGTTTGGGTTCGCAGCATAGAAAACAAAAAAATTCCTACGATGAGAACTATACGCCAAGATCTATCTACTAGATACAAGCAACAGGTGGATATACATCCAGAGAGAACTTACCCTCGAAGACAACATAGTTTTGTTAACGAGTTGGAACTCGTGGATGATGTAGTCGTACGCTTGCCGATCTCAAGATCGTGTGGAAGTCCTAGCGTCGCAAATTAGCAGCACTTCCGTCCTCGCACACACATTCAGGCCACCGAACAACCTCCACCTCCTCGCTCCAGCGAATCAGCGGAAGCAGCAACTCCTTCCAGACGCAATGCCACCGGTAACATGTATCTCGCTAATCCGAGACCATGGGGGAATATATCTAGAGGGGGAAAGAGATCCTTCACGAGGAGGTGTGCTTTGTAAGGGAGGAGAGGGGGCCTTTTATAGGAGAGGGGGTTCCTCCCCTCCCATGGCCGGCGCCCATGGGGGCTGCCCCCACCTCTTCCTCATTCATGTGGTGGAAGCTCAACTCACATCAATTTAGCCTCCACCCAAAGTTCCACTCACATGCATTAAATTTCTACCAAATTTAATGCAACTCTCATTTAATAAAACTCTTTTAATTATTTTATTCAGAATTTTTTAATTAATTTAATTAACAAACATTCACACAAAACCCCTTGTAACATTTCAATATCACATGTAGAACTAGTTTCTGCAATTTCACCCGAAACAATTCCGGTTTACATCAAAATAATTCCAGCGCTTTGCAATTATTTCGTCTGAAACATATGTGCTCCAAAATGGTGTTTGGAAACCCCTAAGTGTGTCACCCTACGGTTCGCGAATAATGCAGACATGATTGAGACTCCTCTCAAATCAATAATCAGAAGTGGGACCTCGAGATCCATATTGACTCCTGCACATTCAACGATGACTTCTATGATCGTGAGAACCTTTGACGCTAGTAACTTAATACCTTTGTCTCGTGATATATTACATGTCCAAGATTCGATCATCGGTATCCAAATACCTAGTTTCATCTCGTTACCGACATGCACTCTTTTCTCGTTCCCGTGATATAACATTCTAGTGATCACATCACTTGCTTGCAAGCTATCTTAATGTGATATCACCGAGAGGGCCTAGAGTATATCTATCCATCATCGGGATTGACAAATTCCACTCTTGATCAATGAGCCTCAACATAACATCTTCGGAGTATCTGAACCCACCTTTATAGTCACCCTTTTACAGTGTGACGTTTGATGTTATCAAGTTACTCTTCTGATGTTAGCAATTAACATGATCTCATGGTCTAAGGATAAAGATTACTTCGTATGATGTTATAGCAATATAAACATAATGACTTTGATCGTAATGATATACTTCGGATGAATGTTCATCACATCATTTCACAAATGTTGTGACCTCGTTATTAACAACATCCAATGTCCATGATCAGGAAACTTTGATCATCTTGTTAATCAACGAGCTAGTCTATAAGAGAGGCATAACTAGGAACCTTTTATTTGTTTATTAAACACACATGTGTTGACGTTTCCTATCAATACAATTATAGCATGCAAAATAAACATCTATCATATACAAGGAATGCATAATAACAACTTTATTATAGCCTCTGAGGGCATATTTCCTTCAAAGTCTAGGAAGCATTTGACATTCAGTGTTTATTAAACTCACCAATCTCTCTCGATAGATCTTATTGTTTAATAACTTCAACTTCATCCTTATTTATCTAACTTAAATATTAACACCAATCACATCATTCACATATGTCGTCCACATATCACAGATTGATTTCATGCTCCCACTAAAATATGACATTCATGTTTGAAATCCAGGGATTTCACTTAGCCCCCACTCAAAATATGTCAACTACATATTATGAGTTAGCCAAGCTGATTTGCTCCCACTCAAATCTAGGTCCTCTCGATAATCTTGGACATTCCAAAATTTCTTGATCATCATCAAATCGAGAATCTCACTAACGAGATTTCAATGACCATTCATTTCTCGCACTTAGGTCCATCACGCTTCTTTGTATTTCGTAGGTATGTCTTGTTCAAAACACGACAAGTGAATCAACAATATAATTCCACAAACTTGTAGAATATATAGTTGAATCCTACTTTCTTTAGTAAAAGTATTCACTTGAAACTTTATGATCATTCTCAATAGTTTCTCCTCCATTTGTAGAGTTTGGTTTCACGAAACAAATTCCACTGCGCCACTCAACAATTCGGAGGTAAGGTCAAGTACCTTGTTTTGATCTTTTACTTTCTTCCACCTGTATCTTCATCAAGACACATCAACTTAGTACAACAGCAGGTTTGTCCCTTATGGATGATGCATTCATAGCTTCCTAAGAATTCTCTACAAAGACTTGTTTATTCGCCACGATTTCAACTTATCGAAATCTCCAGAAACTCGAACTTGCCATAACACTTATGGTGTTGTTTCCACGAATCTTTTAGATGTTCCTTTGTATTTCAAATGAGTGTATGCTTATTTTGATCTCTAACTCTAAACGACAACTATAACCCCGATAAGAGATAATATTATACATATGTATCTTAATACATAATGATTATGATGTTTAGACATTTCAACATAGTTTGAATTTGTCCAATTATCATAATTTGTGAAAAATCTTTCACATGTTCCTTTTATGCTAAACTTAACTTGAATACTTTAGTCATGTCGATCAAATTTGAAGAGAGTTCGTATTCTTGTTAATTTCAATACCCTCCTATTGTTGTGAACTCAGTTGAACAATTCAAATCATTTCAAACTTATGTTTCATTAAGTAAATACGCTTATTCACTTAAGTCCACAATTAACTAATGATTTCCACTATTTGTTGAAAATATGATACATCACTATGTATAAAGTTCAACATTTCTTCGCATATCATCTTTTTACCAGAATGCGGAGTTTTAGTCATTCTGCCCAAGAGGCATGGTTTTGCAAAGTCTCTAGGTTAAACATCTAGGACCCCGATCTTCATTAAGACCATGCAATAACCAAAATGACTTAAACTATAGTCTCATTTCATTTTTAAACTTTAGATATCTTTTAGCATTATAATCCTCTTATAAATGTTTAAACCATTATCATTAACATAGTGATGAGAATAACTTGTTTGTAATCGTAATGTGACCATAACAGTATTGTTCATAAGAATAGTACAAACTGGCTTGTAACTTGTTCATATGAATAACCATCTCGCCAAAAGCAAGACACACAAACATGGATTACAAATTTGTATTCAAGTCCACTAATCCAAATGACAAACTTTGAGGGAAGAGGTGATATCGGCCGTGAACTGTTTTGCTTGCCGTCAACAAGTCACGTTGCCTCAAAACCAGCAATTCTCAAGCAGATCCTCCTGTTTTTCACAAAATGAGACAAGTATCAAATACTTTGCAAACTGCAACGAGTTTTGCAAGAACCACATTTATAATTTGTATATCTTACATATACCTTTTCATTTATGACCTCCTATTGCAATCAAGCCCTTCTAAGAGTTCTCAACTCTAATGCAAGATTGCTAATTATTTTTCCAAATATCCTTTTTCATCCATGATGGAGAAAAACCCATCCAATGGCTCATACTCTATGTGCCTTATTTTGCAGAATACAAAATGTAGCCCAACTCTCTATCGAATGGAGAATGTCTTATTGGATGATTATGGAGAAAACACAAACATTTTGGAGTCATCGAATTATCTCCTAATGGTTATTATATCAAGAAGAGAAGATCACCTTCTACGAGGATATCCCTCAGGTGTGGGTATTAATATATGAAGTTGGACCCTTTTGCTTAGTTCCACATTAAGCAATATATTCCCATGGTTGCAAAGGACCTCAATGCGATAGGCCATGATCTACTAAGATATTTGCAAATAGACATCTAGACTAAGTTCATAATAAGAGATAAATTTATAATTGGTCTCCACTAAAATTGTCATCCCCTAGACGATTTTAGTGATTGCATGATCCCTATCCTCTACACCTCCCCCGATCATCATGGCCATCAGTGCAGCCACAAAGGTAGACATTCCGTCATGCCAATCACATCATCTATGTGACTCATGCTCGATCTTTTGATCTCTTGTGTTCTGAGGCCATGTCTGTACATGCTAGGCTCGCCAAATCTAACTTGTGTGTATTCGTTGTGCAACATGTCTTACACCCACTGCATGGGAACGTAGATATGTCTGACCCCCGATCATCACGACCGGCCTCATACCGAAGAACTTTCTTGGTGATGCACACACAAGAGGAACACGGAACATTAGAATTAAATAGGGATTATCTTATTTGCTACGGTTGAGTATCTAAATACTAGCACACAATAAGATGTAAAATAGGTATCAACATCATATGTATATTGTGATATGATATGGTCCTTCTTGCGCCTTGATCTCCATCGAGCGCTCTGGCATGATCTCCATCTTGCCCTTGGTTTGACGCCAAGTCCACGACGCCACCACCCGGTCGTCCATCGAAACGATGACTATTACTATGCTAGTTAGTAATAGAAAAGTAAACTACTTTACCTTCGCAACGACCAATGCCATATCATAATCACATGCCCGCCTCTACTTTATCTATTGCAAGTTTTACGTGGTTGTTAGGCCTTTCGCAATAGAACAGTTTCTAAACTACGAACTTTCCAACCACAACATGGATCCGATAGTTGTCTCTATTACACCCCTTTCGGGGTCCTCCATTGTAAATGATATATCAACTATTGAATGAGAGACAGACACCCGCTAGCCACTTATACGGTACAAGCCATATGTTGAGCGCGGAACTAGTCTCACGTACGAATACGCGTAAGGTCGGTCCGGGCTGCTTCATCAAACAATACCGCGATATAAACAAGTACACGTTAGAGGGTAACAACTAAGGGATCAATGCCCGCACAATACTTGTGCATACTGGCCGTACAGCACTCCTACGCATAGATCGGCTCTGATACCACTGAAGGGGATCCGCAACACAAAATAAAAAAATTCCTACGTTCGACCCCAAAAACTGCTTAGGATCTATCTATGTAGTAATACTTCTATCTATGTAGTAATACGGTAACGGCCAATGCGTAGAGAATACATACCCTTGTAGACCGTACGTGGTTAACGTTCCGAGGGAAACATGGTTGATGTAGTCGTACTCATAGCCAACCTCAAGGTCACGAAGCTCCTCGCAGCTCACCCCTTGCTCCTTCTTCATCGTGCAGCAGCTCCGGATCACGACATTCAAGCGCCCCAAGTGTTGCGCCTCGTGTCTTTGTACACATCTAGTGCACGATGAGACCTCCGGCTCCCTGATCCTGTCGGGAGTGCGGAAGTTGATATCCGGCTAGGAATCCCTGTAGTGCAATGGCGTACTACATGTGTGTCTTGTTCGCACAACCCAAACTTGGGACCAAGGTCACAAGGGCTAGAGAGAGAGGAAAGGAGGAAGTCAACCAAAGGACTTCTCCAATTATTGGGTGTGTCTAATCCCACCCATGGGCACCCCTTTATATAGGCGGAGGGGGTGTGCCCTCCCCATTAGGTTAGCCATGTGGGAATAATAGCCAAAGGAAAAACATGAAAAATAGCTAAAACAGTCGGATGGGCTGAATCGGCTCAGCCCAAAAGCCAACAGGCAGCCAGTAGCAGCTAACAGCCCGCCGGGTGGGTCGCCAGCGCCCCCAGTGGCCCAGTCCGCGCTTGGCTCGTTGGTGGCGGGACGGCTGCAGCGGCAGTAGTGACCCGGGTGGGCCGGCTGCGCGCGCGGCCCATCTGCTCCTGCCCAGCGGCCAGCGGAGCGGTGGCCTGGCGGGTGACACATTGCAAATGTATCTATAATTTTTGGTGTTCCATGCTTCGTTTTTATCTACTTTCTTATGTTTTGTTCACACTTTGAAGTACTTTTCATATGATTTCTTGGACTAACCTATTAACAAGGTGCCACAGTGCCAGTTGCATGTTTTCTGCTGTTTTTGGTTCCAGGAAAGTCAGAAAATGAATATTCTCGGAATTGGACGGGACAAAAGCCAAAGTTACTATTTTCCCGGAAGACTCACGGAGCCAGAAGGAGAGTCGGAGAGGGGCCACAGGGTGGCCACACACCCCCAGGCGCGGGTACCCCCAGGCCACGCCAGGGCATGGTGTGGGACCCCTGGCTGGCCACTGACCTTGCCTCTTTCGCCTATATATTCCTCCCGATGCGGAAATCCTAAATAATCAAGCCTCCAGCCACGAAAAGTTCCGCAGCGTCGCCACCACCGAAGGGGAGATCCGGGGGACAGAAAGTCTCTATTCCGGCACCCTGCCGGGATGGGGAAGTGCCCCCGGAGCTATCTCCATCGATCTCCACCACCATCTCCATCGCCGTTGATGATTCCCATGATGAGGAGGGAGTAGTTCTCTCTCGAGGCTAAGGGTTCTACTAATAGCTATGTGTTCATCTCTCTCTATCATGAGCTTGTAATCTATAGATCTATTCTGCTACTCAAGTGCTTTAATGAATCTCTGCTCTCCCCATGTGTGTGAAAGTGATAGCGTGCTCACCATGGTGGCACTTAGACTAGAGATTACAAATATTTTTTATGAGTTATATTTGGAGTTGGATGTCTTTATGAAATTGTGGTGTTTGTTGGACTCATCTAGTACTCAAGGTGACAGTGTGGGGTTTTCTAGATGGGAAAGGCTTACTTTGAGGTGTGCTCTTATAGCCCTACCATCGATTAGAGTGTTCAACCAGAGAGTAGTTAAGAGTAGTATCATAAAGAGAAGATATTTATATGAGAGTGTTCACTAGTGAAAGTATGATCCCTAGGCCTTGTTTCTACGCATTGAAACACCGTTTGCTACTAGATATGTTACATGTTTGCTTGCTTCCATCTTTATTTCAGTTTGCCTTTAGTCTTTTCCACGCCATCAAGTTATTTTCTAGCACCGTTACCACTTATAATTATCCATACCACTTGTATTTCACTATCTCTTCGCCGAACTAGTGCACCTATACACCTGACAAGTGTATTGGGTGTGTTGAGGACACAACAGACTTCTTGTATCTTGATTGCAGTGTTGCTTGAGAGGGAATACCTTTGACCACTTCCTCCCTGAGTTGGATAAACCTTGGGTGATCCACTTAAGGGAAAACTTGTTGCTGTTCTACAAACCTCTGCACCTGGAGGCCCAACAACTGTCTACAAGAATAGAAGTGCGTAGACATCAGTGGGCTGCAAGCGGCAGTGGCCCGTTAGCGACGCCCGCAAGCTCGCTGCCCCCAGCGCGGCATCTAATGCCCACCGCCTGCGCCTTAGTGGGCTGCCAGGCCCACAGGCGGCTGGAGCTACCCTTTTAGCTTGTTCTCTTTCCCTTTTTCCAGCAGCTTTTCTTCTTGGCCTTTTCCCTCCGGGATTTGGCCTAATATAAAAGTTGCTTTAATAAATCTTTATTAAATATTATTTAGAATATATTAATTCATAATTAACATAAACTAAATGTATATTCAAATTCTCATTTATCCGAAAACACTTTTTCGGGTCTTTTCCTTTATTCTTTCTCCGAACAACTTCGGATCTCTCCGCGGAACATTTCCGGCTTTGACTTTCTCTACTGTGATTCTGTCTTACGAATGATCGCTCTCATCGTACCCTTAAGTGTATCCTCTCACGGCTCGGGAATACTCTAGACATGATCAACAGAGGGACCATGGATATCCATGTGACCCCTATGCATTCCTGATGACAATGTCGTTTGAACCGCTAAATGTAGCATCCAATTCCTTTTGTTTCTCGATACGAATTGTCCGAGATCCGATCATTGGTATCACATACCTTGTTCAGTCTCGTTCACAACAAGTTCTATTTTCTTATTACCGTGATATTACATCCCCGTGACCGAGTCACATGTTGCAACATTTATGGATGTATTCTCACCAAGCCGGCCGTATGTATCTTTACTCGTCATGTGGGTGAATAAATCCCGGTCTTGCAGTCACATGTCATCTACTGTTCCTTCGGAATACCCAACGTACACCTTTATGGCCACCGTATTACCAGATGATGGTTGATGCAATCAAAGTAGCCTCGGGAAACAGTGAGTAATATGAGCTCACGGTCTAAGGAAAAGGAGTCTAGGTATAGCTGTTGCAACAATGAACTATATGACTTGATCGTGTTGCAATCCTTCGAGGAATGTCCATCACATCATTCTCTAATGATATGATCCCGTTGTCAATTGGCATAAGTGCCTATGATCTTGAAACCCAGATCATCCTCATGACCAACGAACTAGTATGAATAGAGGCTACTAGGGACTTGGTTGTTTCATACCACACATGTACCAATGCTTCTACTTGGCACAGTTATAGCACAATATGAAACTATTGTAAACTAATTGAGATATGACAATAAAAACATATTTATTATTTCCCTCTAGGGCATATCTCCTTCAGATATATACAATGAGTTTCATATTCACTGCCTTCTGAAAATCATGTTTCATGAACAAAATTGTGTCATTATCATATTGTAGAATGGACACTCCCCCTCGACTAGATGGGGTATCATTCCAGTTACCTGGCCATTCTCTTTTGCGCGCGCAATGAGAATAGCAAGCATATCCGCAATAATATTGAAAAGCATAGGGGAAAGTGGATCACCTTGCTGTAACCCCTTTTTAGTCTGGAAATAGTGGCATATGTCATCATTGACCCGAATGGCAACACTTCCATCCCGGACAAAATTATCTATCCACTTGCACCAAAATGGATCAAACCCTTTCATGCGAAAAACTTGTTGAAAGAAAGGCCACTTAAGCTTTTCATAAGCTTTCTCAAAATCAATTTTAAATAAAACCCCATCCGATATATCCCCACCAATCCACCATCCACCTCCAGTTCACGCATAACCCTAACACATTTCAACAGATGAGCCTCACTCTCGCTGAGCCGCCAACGTTCAGCCGGCGCCTACCGGCACTTAAACAAATATGTCCCTCGTGCCTATCCCCATGAGATCTTGATCCAGATTTGTCCCTCGTCCAACTCTCCGTGAGATATCGAGTCGGATCTATCCCTCGTGCCCTTTCTCGTGAGATCTTGAGTCCGATCTGTTTGTCTCGCCTCCCGTAAGAACTGGAGCCAGATTTATGCGTCCTCGACGAAAAATATGGTTAGAATTTTTCCACTAATTTATTTTTTTACAGTATGATTGATTGGGATTTGAGTGCTTCTTTTACTGATTTGATATATTTGTATTATTTGTAGGTTCGTTTGACGAGATCGAAGACATGAAACTCGTTCTAGAAAGGGAAAAGAAGCAGTTGGAGGAAGATATCAAGAAAATTCTACAAGAGAAGGAAATCATAGAAGAAAAGAAGCTGGAGCTGAAGTTGCAGCTAGATGATATCCACTTTTCACATAAGAGAAAGACATAAGTAGATAGGTTGAAGATAAAGAGAATTACAAAATTTGCTCTAGAAAAGGCAACCGGTTTACAACATGCAATAGTTTGCATTGTAATATTAGTAGCAATTGCGATAGTTAATTTAAGAACATGTAAATGTATATAATCTACTTTATTGTGTAAATCAATATAGTTTTATATATTAATGAGTATTTAGCACATTCCGAGATTAGGAAGAAATCATATTTGTTAATCACTAATTGTCATTAACTGTTGTGCCGATGGAAGGTACAAAACATGACAAAGTAATGCGCCCTTGCGGTTACGCGGCACTAAAGTTGCGATGTCTTCCATAACGTAACGAGGCGCATCGTCTATTGCGCCGGGGAAGCACTAGCTCAACGGATCACGTTGTTCCGCGTCAAAAAATCCGCCGTCGTTTCAGAATTTTCGACGCGGTTATCCCCTGATGGCTTTTTTTAGCCGCGCTAGCGCGAGTGCGGCGACTAAGGCTGTTCCTCGGCGTCTATAAGCGCTAGGGCCCGAGATCCATCTTGTAGTGTTTATAGTTTTGAAATGTGCGCTATTCACTATACTCAGACCCTTGTCAAATTTGTGTAGCCTAAAATACAAAGTAGTTCGCATTGAGAATTTTTCATGTTTGTAGTATACATTGTCCGTATCCAGCAGTTTTTCCAAAGTTAAAAATTAATTAATTTTTTAAAATAAAAGACTACGTGCAGCCTGGCTTCCAATTTAAAGTACCCCACTCCTTCAAAGTATGCAGAGTATACAAATAGCATTCTGTCCGGCATACAATATAAAAGTACATGCGGTAGTTAAGTTGCAAACAAATTGGTCATGGTCATCATTTAGATGAACACTCATTAGCCTCTAGCATAAGTGCAACCATCGTGTCCACTTATCATCGGTTAAAATTCTCCTAAGAGCAATATTAAGAGGTGTTTGGCTAAGAACTTCTACCACCAAGACATATTTGCGATGAGCAATATATTATATAAATATTGGTATTGTTGTGCTAGAGATTGTTTGGCTATCCAAACATCTTCCCAAAAGAGAGCACTCTCTCCATCTCCAATTTGAAATAACCCTGAGAGAAGCACATATCCTTTATCTCACTAATCCTTTCCAAAAGGGAGAGTCAGTTGGCTTAGCTTCGACTTGAAATAATGTTTTATCTTTCAAATATTTATTTTCTAAAAGTTTATGGGATAAACCTTCTTCAGTAAATAGTTTAAATAGCTATTTGCTAAGTAAACACTTATTCTTTATAACATGTACTTCAATCCCTAAACCTCATATTCCTTTGGGAGGAACACAATATTCCACTTTGAGAATTGATACAACGCTAATAGTCCTCCGACAGATGTGGTGCCCATCTAACGGGCATAATTGTTGTCGGGAAGATCCCATATATTTTTCATAATTCATAGAGAGTTGAGACTCGAACTCCATATGTTTAGATCACTATTGCATGAGCTAGCTACTAGGACCCAAAACTTTTCTCAGATTTAACTAACAATGGCTAGAATTACAATCAAAATTTATACTACTATGCATCTATAGTTTTCCTTATAATTAAGTTGGACCCCTAATTCCCTATATATGAAGTGTCCCCTCAAACATGTCCAAAACCAACCCAACCATGGAAGATAGATGCTTTTGCGCGATGGTTTTAAAATTCATTTGACCATCAGATTTTGCCCTAGACAGTCTAATTATATTGCACATGAGCTAGATAAGAATTGTATTATGTGACTGTAGATGGGATGTTGTTTCCGCTCCCATTTTCATAAAGGAGGTTCTTGTAACTAATCTTCTAATCATCTAATAGAAGTCATGCGAAGTTCAAAAATAGAACATGAATATACACATGTTGTTTATCGAAGTTGGAACCATTTCGTCATCTTGGCCTATGCATCATAGATGCATGATGGCATAGCTGTATTACACAGTTTACAAGTCACAAAAGTATACTAACAAAAAATAAAGGGTGACAGGCCACACATCGTAAAAATAACTCTAGCAGTAAAAGCATATGCCAAATATACAGGTCCAAACTGAGTTATAAACTCAATGATAATCAACTCTAGCGTATTCCCCGCCAAGCTCCATCTAATGAATTGAACGGTATTGATACTTTTCATAAAGGTTCCTTACAAAGTGTGGACTAATGGAGGCCGAGTTACATGTAGTTCTTTATTTTCAGTAATTTAAAATCATACAAGTTCCTAAATAAATTTAAGAAACGTATGGATATATTCAACGGTGTATCCTACAAGCATCCTAATTCTCAGTGTAAAATTCTTTATATTCTATGGTACACAGAAACGATGAAATCAGACAAATTTTATAGTTTTGAAATGTACGCTTTTCACTATACTCAGACCCTTGCCAATTTTGTGTAGCCTAAAATGCAAAGTTTTTCCAAAGTTTTTTTTAATTAAAATATAATTTTTGAATTTAAAAAAATAAAAGGCTACATGTAGCCTGGCTTCCAATTTAAAGTATCCCGCTCCTTAAAAGTATGCAGAGTATACAAGTAGCATTCTGTCCGGCATACAACACAAGAGTACACCTAACTTTCTTTTGAAGGGAAACATACCGACCAAACTATAATGATGCAAAGCACTTCGTATTTTATAGTTAACCTAAACTTTTATGTGGATGGTACTAAAATCACGTAGCTAGACAACAAATGCTACGACATGGTAGTAGTTCACCCCAACAGCGAACGCATAACAACCGGGCAAGAACAAGTTACAGTGCATTTCACGGGATAACATGCATATCGCTCGATTGAGAGCCATCTATTTCAAATTGGCGTTTAGACCAACCAAACAAGCAGAGCTTGATTCATGACTTGCAGGCCACGTGCAGAGTTTTTGACGCCAACAACCCCGCCGCTTGCTTGCTCGCTCCGCAGGCTAATTTCAACTCTGCCGAGCAAATCATACAAGACCACACAGCGGATGCAAAACGTACGGTACATCACCGGCGCGGCGTGGTGCGAATGCGCGACGAAATCGACGGCGCGGCGTTCAAATCCAACCGGTCAAGCCGTCACCATAAGCTTGCCCGCGCCATGTGACAGTCGGCACCTACGTGCCGCGCGACTTCCCTGCCTTCGCCACAGCGCGCGCCGCCACCAACAACCGATAGATTGTCCAGGCGTGTCGCGTTGCCGCCGCCAGAGCCACACCACGGCCGACCTGCCAAGCAAGGCGTGTCACGCCTCACGCCCGCACGCATGTGCAGGACGTACTTCCAGTCCTCCACAGCGCTGCCTCAAAGTCGTTAACGAGCACACAGGGTCTAAAATCGACACTCACGCGCTGAAAACCTAACGGTCATATATACCACGTAGGCGCGTGCTGTCCATGAACTTGACCATAGCTGACAAGAACAGCGCCACCATATCAAACATATCTGCAAGCGCATACACACCACTGCAGGCCGGCTTGCCGATCGACAACGCGAGAGGAGCCTGATCTGATCAGAACAGAGAGGACAGGAAGCGGACAACGGCGGGCGCCACCGTACGTGCTGACGCTCTCCGGGGAGACGTCTCTGCAACCGCAACCGGCGAGATCGAAAACGACGAGATCGATAAACTACATCGGAGCAAGACCAACAGACGGCTTTTGCATTGGACCCGACCCCGTGGTGGTGATGGTGCCGTGGCAGAGATTCCCTGGCGACCGACCCGTATATAAGCAGATAAGGCCAACGACCGCGGCAGGCAGCAGAAACGGCATGCACGTACCGGCCGTTTCCTGCTTTGCTCCTGTGCCGGTACCGGTACGAAGAGATGTGCGTTGTGACGACCGAGCGTATGTCACCCGGGGGCAGAGAGTTGGGATCGCCGGAAGGCGCGGAGACGAAAAAGGAACACGTGGTCTACGCTTGCACCGGCCTGGTAGGTCATGATTCTCCGACGGTTGTGCGCACGTTTGGTGGCACGAGACTCGTTCTCCCTTTCGGCCTAAACCAGTCCAGAATCACCATATGATGTGGTATGTGCATATGGTGAGGTAATCTAAGTATCTAACGAGCAACGGTACGAGACTGTATGCTCTGTGTCAATGGCAGACCTAAAAACTTTCGGAAGTCTGGCCGAACAAGATTGAGATGTAAAAGCTTTAGATAAAATCGCTATAAAAAATCAATAAAAATGCAAACTTTGTATTGTCGGCAAGCATGGACGGTTGCCCGGGCTGGAGAGACGCTGGGTCTGCCCATGCTATGTGCAGTGCATGGTGACCATTATATAGTGGTTAGCACTTTAGCACGTCTACTACAAAATTTTGAGTGGAGATTTGATGCACTAGCACACAAGTGATCTTTTTTTAAAAGTTTAAAATCATACTTAAGAGTTTTTATAGAATACTGAAAATATCCACAAACGCATAAAATATCAATTTGAAATACTTTGTATTATGAGCTACAGAAAAATGATAAAAGCGTGGATCCAAGTATGCATATTTTCAGATCTCTAAATTTTATCAGACTTTGTTATTTTTGTGTAGCCCACAAAGAATATTTTAGATTGTTCTTTTGCATGCTTGTAGAATACAACATTTACTATGTCCAAATTTTCCAATTGTTTTAAAACTTGTAAATATGGTTTTCATTTAATGAAACAGAGCACTGTACTACCTGGACAGCCAAAGACACTTTCCGTTCACACAACCAATTTTTTTAAAAACCAGCTGTGAGGTTACCACCCGAACCAGTCACTTTGCAACTCTTGATTGACATGATAATTAAACTGGCCAATTGGACTCGCCTTGCATTACAAGTGGATATCATGTATTGTTCGGTCACCGCTAAGAGTTGTCTAGGTGAAGAAGATAAGGTGAAACTGTGAAAGACAATACCTAGCTGAAAGCGAATCGATTACATGGTTTCACTCGGTTCACTTTATCACGAGAAAATGACGCAAAACTACCACATTTGCGCCATTCTTGACAAAAAAAACTACCATCTTTGGGTTTGTTGACACATAAAGTCCACTTTTGTGGTACGGGTGCGACAGATAGCACTAACTCAGGCTATTTAGTCGTCTAACAGCATTCCTGATAGGTGGACCCCGCTGTCAGTGTCGACGTGGCAAGGTGTTGACGGAGAGAAGCAACGGCCGTGAGGACGCCCGACAACCGCAGTCGTTAGGGCAGCCCCGGTCGGTTTCGCTGGCTGTGGATAGCTCATTCCCGTTCAGTTACTTTGCCGCTCCCGTGATAGCAATGGTGAGTGGAACTGTAAAAGACATTAGCCACTCTTTCCGATTCAAATTAATATTTTTGGATTTATCTAGATTCAAATGTATTTACCACTAAAACATGATAGTTAGATTTTAATCTAGACAAATCTAAGAATATTAATATGGATCAGAGGAACCATCTAACGAACTGATTACATGATTTCACTCAGTTCACTTTATCTCTGAAAGTCACGTCAGAGCGCATCTTAATGAGGTTCTTCTTTGTTAGGTTATGAATGCTCTTTGTATTGCGGCTGTTCAATTGCCTGCTGTTTATATTGTATAAACACGTCGCAGACAAATAGTCACAAACCGTGAAATAAGGTTAAGCAAACACTAACATCTAGGCAAAATCTGGTTGAACAAACATGGGTCTCATGATTCACCACGATTTTCACGTGCTGATTTAAAATGTAGGATAGTTTGAGAACGAAGTTTTTCTTTTATACAAATTCATCTTTCATCGTTGATGTTGATAATTCTTTTCAACATGGTTGATCAGATTTTCTTAAGTTTGAGTTGACCAGACTTAAAATGCAGGCAAATCTGAGAAAGAGGTGTTCCCTATGAATTCGCCTGGTATTGGTAGTCGCACATGCACGCTGCGCACGTAGCCCCTCAATACACGAAAACGACCACGTTACATACTAGTACTACATTTTCACGACCTAGCTAGAAGATCGATTCAAAGATGTGTACATACGCACACAGGACAAAGACTACAGTTCTACGAGCGAGCGAGCGAGCATGCATGCACGTGCTTCGTTGCAGCGCCTTGAGCGGAAGGCAACCTCTGCCTACAGTCATCGCACACGACAACGGCTTCGCGCGTCCGTCTACGTGCAGATCCAGAACGTGACACGACAGCTGCCGTGGATCACCGGACTGCCAGCTCCTGGCACCCGATCCCGCGAAACCAACCCACGCACCACGGTGGCTAGCTAGCTAGGCGGCTACATGTGCATTAACACTTCACAGTAACACGGAGCGCGGCGGTTGACCTCGCCGCCGCCGGCCGGCCAGACATTCCTCGGTCCCGTGCCGTGAACGGCGGGTGAAGAAAGCAGCACCTTCCACCATTATTTCTGGTGTCCGCCGTGGCGATTCCGGCGGTACGGTACGCGTGGCGTGTTGCTAGCTCGATCGGATGCCACATTAACTAGCCGTGAGACAGTCACTCAATCAGAACAGACCACGTATCTGAACACACTAATGGCGATGTCACAAATTACTGGTGCGACATCAACGCTTATGATTTAAAATGACGGCGAGCGGTAGATGTGAAGTTGGCCACGAAATAACGAGATCTCGACCGGACGAGCTCGTCACGTACGTTTGCTACTACTAGGGCGGTAAACAACGTGATCTCACTCTGAGTAGTGGTAGTAGTATCGTTCACGGTAATTAATTAAAGTCTCTAAATTTCTTCCCGCTACTAATTGAAATTAGGTACCAAGTCAATTTTGCGCACAAAGTACGCACCTCGATAATTTAAATTTTACGTCTGTACGGCAGAAGAAGGCTGAAGCAAACCTGCACTTTGTTATTACCGCTCTAAAATATGGAAAACGTTCAGACAGGTACACTTAGAAGATACTAACATGGCAATTATCGTTTTGCTTTGCTAGAAGTTACTGCTTTGATTCTGGAACTAGTGCATCATGGGACGGTCAAAAACGTGTTCTTATTTATTCCTCGGTGATAGTTAGGCAGGCGTCCAGCCATCCACTAGGACGGCAAAGGATTTTAACCTCATTCCTCTCTTCACTTCAGTGCCCTGCTAGGCTGCTATGTATGGCATGGTGCGCGGGGCGGCTAGCTTTGTAGACGCCCCTTCCAAAGTTGCAACGAAAATAAAGTTCCCAGACTTGCCGATCGAGCTCCCGTCCATGTCCAGCGAGCCCAACACTCGCGTCGCGTAGACTCACCACAGCCTTTGACTCCCAAACCTTCCCCCGACCTTGCCCCCTTTTTAAATTCCCACGCCTCCACTCACACAAACACCGCAAAGAACAACGCGAGCCGAACCGCCCTCACCACCACCACCAAGGCAGAGCGCAGAGGCAGCCAAAGGTACACAGGAGAACCCCCGCAGCCGGCAATGGGCAACAGCATCGGCGGGCGGCGGAAGGGCGCGAAGGTGATGCAGCTGGACGGCACGGCGTTCCGGGTGAAGCCGCCGGCGTACGCGGGCGCGGTGCTGCGCGAGCACCCGGGGTTCCAGCTCCTCGACTCGGAGCAGGTGAAGCTGCTCGGCGTCCGCGCGCGCCCGCTCGAGCTCGACGCGCTGCTCCGCCCCGGCCGGCTCTACTTCCTCGTCGCGCTGCCGCGGCCCACCGCGCCCCCGCGCCGGGCCTGGTCCGGCGGGCTCCACGTCGGCGCCCGCGAGCGGCTCGAGTCGCTCATGCTCACGCGCCGCTCCACCTCCGACCTCTCCTTCCCCACCGCGCCGGCCTCGCCCGCCGCCTCCGACGGCGGGCCCGTGCAGCTCAGGATGCGCCTGCCCAAGGCGCAGCTGGCCAAGCTCATGGGCGAGAGCCGCGACGCCGCCGAGGCCGCAGCCAAGATCATGCAGCTCTGCGCCGCCAACGCCGGGAGCGGCGCCGTCACGCCGGAGCGGTTCGCGCCGCGGACCCCGGAGCGGAGCCCGATGTTCGTGCCCACGCCGGACTGGGGTACTGGTGTAGGGCTCCCGCAGACGCCGGAGAGGAGCCCGCGGTTCGTGCCCACGCCGGACTGGGGCGCTGGCAGGTTCTCGCAGACGCCCGAGCCGAGCCCGAGGTTCGCTGCAACGCCCGAGTGGGGCGCCAGGTTTATGATGCCCACGCCGGAGCGGGGTGCCGGGGTGACGAAGACGCCGGATAGATGGTCCGCTGTAACCGGCACGCCGGACGCAAAGTTCAGCAGGAAGGAGGTAAAGCACTGCTTCTTCATTTTTTTTTTAATTATCAAAAATATTATCTCTAGAACTACTATGTTAGGTATTATGCATGGCCTGAATCAAATACGGAGTATTATTGATAGCTATAAAAAAAGTCTAAATTAAATGTACACGTTGGTCTTTTTGTATTATCTGCATTTCATTGCTGCTTTTCAAACAACAAAACATTCCACTAGTTTTCCGCAAGCAAAGAATTGAGGCCCGTGCCATGGGCGCGCACGCCATGCCATGCCATTTGTGAAGCTTGCCCGCTTACTCGGATGCATGTAGTTCATGATAAAAAAAAACTCTATTTTGTGTAACAATTTTTCATCTAACTGAAATCTCTAGTCCAATTTTGAGTTGTTGGTTTATTTCTCCAACATTGTGTTATCGTTTATTAACATAGATAGCTAGATCCGGTTAAAAATAGGATGTGTAATTCCAGTTTTTACTGGTTAGGAATTTAGGAGGTTGCAACAATGAAGTTATGCTTTTCTCACAGACAGCTCCTAAAGATAGTAATCCAAGCTGTATATGTTCCCTTTCCTTGAGCATATACAACGCTTGTAGACTAGTACTGTAGTACTCACGCCGTTCAGAAACATAAGACGTTTTTTAGCGTATAGACTTTTTTTTAGCTTTATAAATCGAATGTATCTAGACGTCTTTTAGCGTATAGGTTCGTAGAGATTTGGAGTGACCTATACACTAAAAAACGTCTCGATATATTTATTTCATAAAACTAAAATGGCTTATATTTCTAAACGGAAGGAGTATATAGGAATATGACAAGTCATCATAGGTAGAAGCGATGTAGATGCGTCTTAAGAGATGATCCTGACACGTTCGCCGGCCGTCAGTTCAAGGATTTGACCTGTTGAGTGACAATACAAAAATATGGTCGCTCGTACCAGCGTAGCAGTCATAGATCTACCATGGAAAAATATTTCTCATGAAGTTTCAAAGCACGAGCATCTCTGAATCTTCAGTGTTGTCAACAGATATTTTCGCAGAGCAACAGCTCCGTTCCAACTTCGAGTACTAGTTTGCATTCCATCTGCGGATTCAGCACAGCAGCCAGCCATGGCGGATATTCCTTCTAGACGCGAGCCTAATAACTAGAGTTTCTTCTTCTACAGTCATATTCGTAGAAACTAGAAAGTCTATGCGTTGCGTACCCAGGATGATCTTCAAATTCCCATGTCAAAACATTAGCCGTACAGTACTCGAATACGGCTCAACTAATTCCATGTATGGTGGCAGTTCAAACACGCCTTAAGAGTCAGATGTCCGACTATTTAACCAATATAAGAGAATTCTTCAAGGATCATAACAGGACAGACTGCTCGATCGGATTTATGCCCAAAAGTGTACTACCTGTGGCCGATTCTTCCCAGTCACCGTCGCTAAATGTACTGTATCAAATGTTCATTATTGAGCTCCTCCCCAAAGTCAGACCCGTAAAATCAACCATTAAACTAGTAGCTTGTGCAGAAGGAGACAGCATTTTAGATGATAGTGTGGTTACGATCTCGTTGAAGTTTTCTTTTGGGGGAACTATCTCGCTCATTGAAGTTAACCTTATCACCATGCATGACCCCACCATTAGCCATCATATCACTGAAAAGTTAATCTTATCACCATGAGAGAACCGAGGAAATCATTTTCTATATACGTGCTAATTCTTCTATCTGAAAGATAAGGGATGTTACATCAGCAAAACGTTTCATCGCAGATTTCTTTTGCTTTGTTGTTACTTGGCAAGCGCATTATTGCTAATGGCTTTGTGCCTTTGTCAGCCGATTTTCCTTTCTCTGTACTTCGCTGCTAAAAACTTGGCATATTGTTTTCCCCTAATTAACGCGTAGACAGGTTAACAGTTGGATTGGAACGAGTTAATCCGTCGCTTTTGCTGACATCTTCTGCCGTGATTAATTTTTCTTCTCTTTGGTTCTGTGGTGTTACAGAAGCGAACGCGGTTCGTCGCCATGCCAGACGAGATAATCGCGTGACTTTCCAAACGAGGGAGCTCATATACAGTCTGCAACACCGGCCGCAGGAATGTTGGTGCCACTTCTCTGCTTCATCATTCGTTTTCTCGCAAGATCGACCACAGATTGCCGGAGTCGGGGACGTCGAGGCCGCTGAAGCCGACGGCTTCTCCTGCCTCGCTTCTTCGTACGGCATGTAGTGTCGTTGCCCTCTCTGTTTGTTTATCTTTCCGGATCGCCGGAGCTGCACCTGTAATAGTGCTCTCGTCGTCTGTTCTGTTTCTGTGTAGTTAGCTGAAGCTTAGAGGAGATGTATACGGAGCTCTACGTCTACGTGTAAACGTACATAAGTTATTATGTGCATGACGTTGGAGATGGCACCCTGCGTTGTGAACACGTCGATGGGTCGTCTCCAACTTTGCTGCACTGGGTTCTCCATCCGGTCATGAATTTTGTAAATATATACTAGTATTTGGCTGCAGACAAATAATGAATCATGCATTCGTACGTGGCTACTGTTTGATTTTATTGAAACATAACCGCTGGCTTCCGGACGCCCCGACTGGTCCTCATGCATGAATTTTGTGATAGAGAATGAAAAGAGGTATATATGGACATTTTTGCGGATACAAAAGGGTCATGATATAAACTGCTCCAGTCGTTTTTCTTTAGGCAAGCAACAGAGGGCGATTGTCCACCTGAACTTTGTACTACTTGTTAGAGTATGATACGGACACGGTTATTATAATAATTTATGATAGTTAGGATTTTAGTCTAACTTGACTCGTACTCCAAGATAATTCTCCGTGCGTCTATATATACTCGTCCATGAGGATCAATATTATATCCATCTTTTATGGTATAAGCCTAATCGGTCCAAACCCTAACCGCACGCTTCCGTCGCGCCGCCCCGGGGATCGATCTCCATGATCTCCGTCGGGGGCCGCGCGATCCGTACGCAGGGTTCGTCCGCCGATCCGTTATCGGCTGCCCTGTAAGTCCTTTTTTTTCCCGATCTCTTGATCGGTTTTTTTTTAGTTTACCGATCTTAGGTCGGATTGAGTCGCCCACTGTCGTCGTCATCGCCGTGCCTCTACTCCGACCAGCGGCATCGAGGATCTATACCGCGCCCGTGCGCCTGCCTCCTCCACTGTTGCGACTGCCTCGGCAGGCTGTCGCGGGCTCAGGGCAGGCTGCTGCGCACCGTGGACGACTGCTACGTCTTCCATTGGAAGGCTGCCGCGGCCGCCCCCCTCCCCAGATCGTCTTCGTCGTCATCGTCCAGGACTTCACCGACTACGCCGCCATCGACTACGATCTACGCGTCGTCCACACCCTGACGCATACGTCGTACCGTCGGTCTGATCGGTTGATCCCGCGCCTATCTACGCCAAACACGTCCCCGAGCACGCACCTACCACCGATCGAGCTACGGGCTGCCGTTGTGTCACCCTGTCGGACCGCAGCGCCGCCGCCTTTGGTCCACGCTACCGGCTTCCAACGCGCCTTCCTTGGCGTGTACGTCGCTGGTGGTCTCCCAGCCGCTGCACCGACTTGCGCCCAGCAGCTATGCCACCCCCTCGGGTCATAGTGTGGCTGCACGCAGTATAGTTTGCCGTCATCGTGCATCGACGGCCCAAGCTTTCACCGCGCCATCTCCTACGGCACGGATCGCCGCCGTCTGCACATGGTCTTCGTCACGTCGCCGGGTCTTCCTCGCCTACTTCGAGTACCGCCGTCGCGCTTCATAAGGTAACCTGCAGGGCGCCCACGGGCTGTCGCAGGTCCCGCCGACTACCCCATCGCCACTCTAGGCATCCAGCATGACTAACCCAGGTCGCCGTTGGTTTTGCCGCCTTCTACGTCTTCGTCCACTACAACTTCGCCACCAGGGTCATCGCCTCATCCTGACTACACCACCTTCTACTCTACTCCGACAACCGCGGACAGCGCCGACATCTCTCCCTTCGCTGCTCTGCGCGTCGTAACCACTCTGGAGGCTTCCTCTGCTAGTCTTTCTGACATGGCAGCAAGTTCATGATGGTCTCTGCCCCCGCACGCCTGGTACTGGCAATACCGGGAGTGCCTTCGTCCCCGACGCGTTCTCGAGTCTGGCAAGCTCAGATCGGCGCCTCGTCTTCATCGGCTTCGACAACGTCTTGTTTGACATCGACCCCTCTACGACTGTCTCGACCGTGTTACCGACGAGTTCTTCTGTGCATACTCGGTTCTGGCAAAACCAGAGTGTGCGTTCGTCCCCGATGTGCGCCTAGTTCTGGCAAAACTATGGCCGTACCTCGTCCTCGACGGCTCGAATTGCATCGACTTCGGCATCGACACCCTCGACGACTGCCTCGACACGTCTCCGTCATCCTCCTCGGGCACTATGCGCATGCGGCTTCATGTGCGGCTACCTCGACACCGGCATCCCCGACCACGACATTGACCACAGCGACCCCTCGCACGGCTACATCGACCATGGCACCGCCTCACACTCTCGGCTCCCTCGACATCGGCATAAGGGATATCACATCGCTTGAGCATCACCAGCTTCCTCTACAGTCTAAGCAACCGCGGCGTGATACCGTCCACGACGTTCCCGTTACGACTGCGGGGGGATGTCAGCCTACTGGATGCTACTTCGGTTTATCTCCAGTCTGACTGTCCGCGATATTCCAGTTGTTCACGACGCTACCGCTATGACTGCGGGGGAATGTTAGAATATGATACGTACATGGTTGTTATGATAGTTTAGGATAGTTAGGACTCTAGCTTAACTTGACTCGTACTCCAAGATAATCCTCTATACGCCTATATATACTCATCCATGAGGCTCAATAATATATCCATCATATTCCGCCAAAATCATACTATTTCACTACTCCCCCCGATCCAAATTAGTTGACTTGGTTTTATCTAAATTCGGAGGTATCTAGCACTAAAACAAGTCTAGATATATTCGAATTAGATAAATCTAAGTCAACTAATTTGGGTCGGAGGGAGTATATTAAAACTCAAGATATGTCCAACCTACACGCAGAGCACATGTGCAGATAACAAGTGATCGGACGCCTCGGCTGATCTTCGTCGATTAGGGTCCCTTTTCTTTGACTTTCTGCAGAAATTTGTGAGAGAGACGAATTAAAAAGAAAAGACCCATGATACATACTCTATTTCAATCACCACATCTACCTCACAGGTGGTGCAATAAGATAGTTACACATGTACATGTCTAAGTTCTTACTAGCATATTTGTCAATTTTCGTGCAAGAAATAAGACTTTACGTGTCATAGAACGCAAAATAAGGTACTCTCGAGAGAGAACCAACTTCTTGGGCACCAAAATTGTCCTTCTTGCATGGGTCACAGATAGTATGATTTTGGCATGAAAATTACCAATTTACCATGCACTTAGGTTATGTGCAATGCAGTGCTTAGAGATGTGCTTGTAACAAACAAACCAGTTTTTATTTAAGCATTAGTGCTTATTTACATAGGATATGTGCTTGATTAGCATATTTTGCTATAGAAATAAGCACTGGTGCATGAGAGTAAACCAGATTATCTTTAGCACCTTGTTGCATTGTGCATGCCCTTAGAAGGCATGAAACATTGAAATGTGCATTTTTGTTTTGACAAATGGAACATAATTATAGTTAGAAAACTCAAGCAAGAGAGCGGTGCAATGTTTAGTCCAAGGAAATGTTTATAACCAACAACAAAGTATGTGATCTAAGTCAACTAAGCATGGAAGAGTTAGAGTGATCACAAAACAATTCTCGGTGAGATCAAAACAAAAAAACTAGCTAAAAGATTTTTAACATTTAACAACACTACTGAAAACGAATAGGAGCATAAACCAACAACATGTTCATAGAACAATTCACGATTATTAGCGGGGTTCGAGAAAATGATTTATGGCCTTTGTTCGAGAAACATGGTAAACTTGTTCTGGGAGAGAGATTACAAAGTTAAGCGAGAAAGATAGGTAAACAAAATATTTTGCGTGTCAAAAAAATATTTTGTGTGTCAAATAATTCACACCTATTGATTGAAAAACATTCGCTTGACAAAATAAAATTTTATTAGTAGGAGAATGAACGGGCTTATGTCGCAGTTCAATACCATCTCACTAGTAGAAACCAACCCTTTAGTCCCGGTTCATAAGGACCTTTAGTCCCGGAATTAGACACGAGACTACGAAAGTGAGACTAATGGTCCAAGGTTTAGCCCCGGTTTTCTTACGAACTGAGAGTAGAGGTCCAATCACGTGGCCCCGCGAGTCACGCTGGGTGGCAGGACATTTAGTCCCAGTTCGTAACACGAACCTAGACTAAAGGTTCCCTGCCGCGGCAGCGTTTTGGGCCATTTGGCTGCCGCGGCAGGAGATGGGGTTTTAGGATTTTGTGTTTTTTTTCATTTTGTGTTTTGTGTTCAATTATTTTTCATTCCGTGTTTTCATTAGAAACAAGTTTTCGTATACATACAGAACGCTACTACACAGTACTTATACACATTGATGCAATATATAATATAATTTCTCTTACAAGCATACATGGAATGCCAACCGGGTCCAGAGCATGTCTATTTGATTATATGGAGATCATTACATAGATGCTCTAGGGTCTACGTATAGAGTATTCTCCGCGTGGGTCTATGACCTCGTCGACAAAAAATCCAACAAATTCCTCTTGGATTGCTATTAGGCAGTCCTCTGATAGGAGCTTGTCCCGCATCGTGTCCAACTATATAAAAAGGAGATCGTATGAATTAGACTCAACGCAACCTTTTGTAATAAAAATAAAGGGTGAATATATTGTTTACTTACTCGAACATTTTCCGAGGGCTTCTCAATACTGATGCGAATGAACTCGCACACGTAGAATCCACATAGATTAGTCCCCTGGGGCTGCCTCGTGCACTTTACAAGAATAGAATTTAATCAAATAATAATTCTAGCATGATAAATGCACATAAACTAGAATTAAATAGATGTGCGGACTTAGCTCGTACTACTTACCGAGAGCGATTTAAAAATAGCTCCTCACGCCATTAACCGTGGACATGGTTCTTGAACCATGTCCAAACCCTACCCAACAAAGAAAATTAATGTATGAGTTAATAACTACTTGATATCCTAGAAAATGAACGAAAGAAACCGATATAGTACGATAATGGTTGAAATTACCTCTGGAACGCATCGATAATGTTGCGGTGGTCTTCAATGTCTTTGTTTAGTGAGTCCATGATGTGAACTCTTCCCAAGTCAACTGAAATGCTTAGAAGAATCCAGTGGTACCTACGCAAGGTGTACATACGTCAATAACTCATTATTTACACTGAACATCGAGTAAGCAAAATTTAATGTGTACAAGAACTCACTTGCCGTCGTGGTAAGGAAATAGTATTTCATTACAGAAATGCTGGTTCGTGAGAAACCGAAACAAGTTGTGCTCGGTTTCTAGTGTCTTATCCTTTAGTATAGCTCCATGAACTCGATGTGGGTCAATGAACCCAAATCCATTTACAGCCTTTCTTTACAATCGAGAATCTTCATTTTGCATCATTATATATAGTGTATAAAAGAATATAGTGAGTATACTTACCGACAATGAATTGAAGAAGCTGAGACAGAGACTTAATTACATAAATAAAGTAATCACTTACAGACAATAGCAACTGAGGATAGATTTGTCGAATTCCTTTAGATTGAATAACTGAAATAATTATGTAAATTCAACAGGAACCTCGTCTTCAGCGAAGTAATGTGATTTTCGAACTTGCAGTAGGAGCCAATATTGTTGTTCTTTTGATGCTTTCATGTACCATTCATGGAATCGTCGCATTTGTGTTGGCATATCCCGAAGATTCTCAGAACTGACCAGAGGTTCCCCGTGAACAAATTTGGGTGCTACCTCAGCCTTGGCCATATCGCTGTGAAGAATGTCATGAATAGACATATTACATTGCTCGGCCAATATCCTAGCCATTTCTAGATTTATAGGTTCTACCTCATATAGTTGAGGTTCGGGTATCTGCACCTGAAGCAGGGGGAGCGATTGATTTGCTTGTTTCCCCAGCTGGGGAACATCTCTTTTGGTTCTTCAGCTACCACTCGATTGTTTTGCTTGTTTCCCTAGCTAGGGGACATCTGTTCTGATGCTTCCGCTACCACTCGATTATTTTGCTTGTACCCCCTGTTGGGGAACCTACTTTGTGATGCTTGCTCTACCGCTTGATCTCTTTTGTTTCAGTGTCTTCTGAAGACATCGTGTATAGTCATCTGGCGCATTTAACTGAGCTTGGGATGGTTGCGTCAGTAATTTCCTAAAGTGCTCCTTGGTTTCCGGTTTTATTTGGACCTCTGGCTCAGGTTGTTTCTTTTTAAAATGAGCATCCACTTGGGCCCGTACGACCGCATCGGTCTCCTCATCGTGCAGGTTGTAAGCCCTCTTGGGAGGAACCGGCAGTACTCTTGGGAGGGGCGACAACTGTCGCTTTGGGCGTCGGTTATCGCTCGACAGAGCGGTGCTATTCTTCCACTTTTGGCCCTTAGTGGGTGGATCCGGAGGCGGTTGCGTAGATTGAGATGGACTCATGTTGGGGTCATGGATTGGACTTGGAGGTGGTGGACTTTTACTGGGAGGAGACGGTGGCCTTGGAGGTGATGGATTGTTTCTCGGTGGAGAATGTGGCCTTGGTGTCGAGCCTGGAAACTTGATGTATTCTTTTTTCCAAAGAATGAAGCCACTCGTGACTTCTCCCAGTGTCGTCTCCCCTTTACCTCCAGGGATGTCAAGCTATAGTGACTGACACATCGGTTGAACTTCATCCACATCGACACGAGCATAGCCAGCTGGAATCGGATTGCAATGGTAGGTCGCTCCCGATGCAGAAGGTAAAGCAAAGCCGATCGCCACCTTCATGGATATGTTCTTCAGTTCAACATGCAGCTCACAACTAGTCTTCTCCTTAATTGCATCCATGGGGTACACATCCTTCGTTGCATCATTACCGTGGCCCTCCGTGGAAGCCACGCTGCTTTTCCGTTGCGATCGGCCGACCATACTGTCTGGTGCAAGATCTTGCTATTGGATTCCTTTAAGTTCATTAATCTCCTGGCAATGCTCCTGCAGCATGGCTTCAAACCTCGCGAACCGCTCCGCATCCTCCTCTTGTTGCCGCTTTGTTTTTCTCGATCGGCTTCTGTACGTGTCAAGGTCCTCGGGAAACCCAATAACCCATGGACAAGAAGGTCCGAACCCTCTTGTTCGTCTAGCCTTTTTAGGATTCCCGAGAGCCTTTGTCAGCTCATCGTTCTCTCTGTCGGGTACAAACGTTCCTTCTTCAACCTCTTTCATCACTTTAATAAGTTCATTCTTGGGTGAAGAAACTTCTTTGGCTACAACAATCTCGCCTGTTTCTGGGTCATATGATGCCCCATGCCCGAGTACCCAATTTCTTGACCTCCTGGGCCAACGAGACATTTCTGGAGTGACCTTTAGCCTCCAGGTCAGCTTCAGCTTTATCCCACTTAGGCAAGGCACTCCTGTATCCACTTGTGCCCATATGATGGTGATATTTCTTTTTGGCTGCACTTATCTTATTCTTTTCTGACATTGCCTTAGCTGGTGCCGCGTTCTTGTATTCCACAAATACGGCCCAGTTATCCTGCTGCATCTCTAGTGGGCCAGTGAATGGAGGAGTTTTTTCTTCAAGACATACTTGTGGTACAATCTTTTCTTCCAATCCTTGAATAGTTCCCCATCTTCTTAAGAGCAAAGTGCTTGACTTTCCATGTCATTTGTTGTGTGACCTCATCAGTCTCGAAGACTGGTAGAGTGAAATGTGTCATGAGAGAATTCCACATCGCATCTCTCGCTCTGTCATACAAAACTAGCCCCAGCTGGATCCTTTTTCTTTCCTGGCTTATTCCAATTTTGCATGGTGATCGGGACGGTGTCTCTAACAATCACTTCGCATTGACTTATAAATGCATTCACAGATTATATGGGCTCCAACGATTGACCCAGCGGAGAGACTAAGTCAATACTGAAACGGACATCAGCGGGCAACTTTTGTGCCAGGCCTCTTGTCCTTGTAGAAGATTGGCCGGAAGCGGAGGTCTAAGAGAAGAAACATTCGTCAGTACATATATACGAATCAATTAGTGCATCTATACTAGTGATCGATCGGTAGAGGCTTTATATACCTCGACGGAGTTTGTTATTATTATGTTGTCTTCACCATGGTCAGCACCATCGTCTCCACTATCGTCTCCACCCTCGTCTTCTCTAGACAAATTAAGATACTCGGAGCCATCGTAATAAGAAACTCCAGTACCCTCATCTATCATGTTGAGAAGCTCATCTTCATTCTGTCTACCATCCATAGCTTAACTAATATAGAAAAAGAATATTGCATTAAGTAAAACAATATTACAATTGCGACAACTCGGATACAGTACTTAGTGATTAAGATAAAGTACAATAATATAAGATAAAGTACATTATTAATACATCTTGCTCATATCTTGCTCATAATATAAAGTATATTATTAATACATCTCGCTCATATCAAACTAGCGAACTCGGCTGCCGCGTTCTGTGCTATGGGAGCTCTGCAGCCAGAGAAGAGGAACCATCACCGGAGAATAGCTCGGGTGAGATCCGTGAACCTGCCAGATATTGGAGAACCTAGTCTCCAAAAGATACATATATTGCCGTACATGCTCGTCCTCCTCCCTGATACGATGACGTACCATCTCCTCGGGGGCCGGCTCCCTCTGCACCACTCCTGGACCTCGTGGACGCCACCAAAGAAGCTCCGGGTCGAGGATGATACCCGGATTCCTCACCAAGGTACGTGTCCTGACAGGTAGCACCTCCTAGTGCCAACCCGACGGAGCCCAGGCTCAGACATCCCCAGAACCGACGGAGTCCAGTAGGCTCGGACGAGGTGGCTCGGACGAGGTGGCATAACTAAATAATAGCAATAAACAATCATAAAACATAAACAGTAACTAAATCACTAAGTATTGCCCTAATAACACTAACCCTAAACCTAACACTAACTAAACGAAACCTAATTAACTAAGTATTCTAACTAACCCTAATCCCTAATAAACCCTAATCCCTAATAAACTAACTAATTGACCTAACTAATCCCTAACTAAACTCACAAACTAAAATCCCTAACTAAAAGCCCTAATAATAAACTAACTAAAATCCCTAACTAAAATCTCTAATTAACTATTTGACCTAACTAATCCCTAATAATAAACTAAAATCCCTAACTAAAATCACTAACTAAATCACTAACTAAAATCCCTAACTAAATCACTAACTAAATTCCCTAACTAAATCACTAACTAAATCACTAACTAAAATCATTAACTAATTCACTAACTAAAATCCCTAACTAAATCACTACTAAAATCCCTAATTAATCACTAACTAAAATCCCTAACTAAATCACTAACTAATTCGCTAACTAAAATCCCTAACTAAATCACTAATAAAATCCCTAACTAAATCACTAAATAAAATCCCTAACTAAATCACTAACTAACAAAATCACTAACTACGTACACGTACCTCACCTGCAGGGGGGCGGCGCGGCGGGACGGACGACGGTGAGCGACGAGGCGGGACGGGCGACGACGGGGCAGCGACGGTGATCCCTCCTCGATGGCGCAGGTAGCGACGGCGCGTGCGGGACAGCCTCGGCACGGGCAGGGCTGGGACAGGCGGTGGGCGGACGGGCATAGCTAGGACGGGCGTGGCGAGGCGGGACGGGCGCGGCCGGACAGCCTTGGCACGGGCGGCGCAGCGGGATGGCGCGGCGAGCTTACGGTGGCGTCTGGGAAGAAAACCGATTCGAGTCATGGCACGACCCGGGGTGTGGGTAGGGTGATGGCTCAATGCACGGCGCCCAAAAAATGCTTAATGGCGGTGTTGATGTAGAGCTCGTTGGGAACCCCAAGAGGAAGGTATGATGAGCACAGCAGCAAGTTTCCCTCAGTTATGAAACCAAGGTTTAATCGAACCAGTAGGAGCAAGGAAACACCTCGAAGGTGTTACTAGCTGAGCTTTGGCAGGGCGCACTACCGGTGCTAGTAGCAACGTGGAGACCTGCACAACACAACCACAGAAATTTGTCCCCAACGTGCGATAAGGTTGTCAATCTCACCGTGTTTTGCGGAAAACAAAGGATTAAACGTATGGAATGGAAAGAAGTAAAAGTTTGCAGAAAGTGAACACAAAACAGTAAAAGATTGTAGATTATATGTAAAGTAAAAGGACCGGGATCCATAGTTCAGTAGAGGTGGCTCTCCTTAGATAGATAACATGCTGGGTGAACAAATTACAGCGGGGCAATTGACAAACACCGAGAAAGCAATACATGCATATACTAATCATCTTGACTCCTTTGAGACTTGATTGGGCATTACAACATAATACATAGACCGCCATCCAACTGCATCTATGACTAATAATCCACCTTCAGGTTATCATCCAAACCCCCTCCAGTATTAAGTTGCAAGCAACAGATTATTGCTTTACGAACTGCGTGTAAAGTAAACATTACAATTGTTGTATAAACAAAGGATCGTTGTTTTCTCCCTAGTAGCAATATCACATCTAGTACCTTAGAGATTTCTGTCACTTCCACAGATTACCAGAGGCATGAACCCACTATCGAGCATAAATACTAACTCTTGGAGTTGCTAGCATCTACTTGGCCAAGATAGCTAGTAACAAAGGAAAGCATGCAAGATCTCAAATAACAAAGACATGATAGAATCAATAATCAATCTGAAATAGCATCTCAATATCCATCGGATCCCCGCAAACACAACATGTATGGATTACAAATAGATGATCTTGATCATGAACAGAGCTCACAAGATCTAAACATGAAAGCACAAAGGAGGAGAAACCAACCATCTAGCTACTACATGGATCCGTAGTCTAAGGATGAACTACTCACGCATCACACCGGAGGCTTGCATGGTGATGAAGAAGGCCTCCAGGGTGAATTCCCCTCTCCGGCAGGGTGCCGGGAAGAGCTTCAGATCCCCCCGATCTAGGGACAGAGACGACAACGGCTACAGACTCTTTCGTGGATTTTTGATCAGGTACCTAGGGTTTTCGTCCCGAGGGCAACTTATAGGCGGAAGGAGAGGCCGAGGGGGTGCTGGGGTCGGCCAAACCACCCCCTGGCGCGGGCCAAGCGTGGCCGCGCGGCCAGGTGGTGTGGCCGGCCCCTGGCCCCTCTCCGTCTCGTATTCTGGCACTTGATCCCTTCCGGAAAATAGGCACTTTGGCTTTTGTCCCGTCCAATTCTGAGAATATTCATTTTCTGACTTTCCTGGAACCAAAAACAGCAGAAAACAGGCAGCTGGCACTGTGGCTCTTGTTAATAGGTTAGTCCAAGAAATCATAATAAAAGTACTCCAAAGTTGGAACAAAACACAAGAAAGTGGATAAAACTAAGCATGGAACATCAAAAATTATAGATACATTTACAATGTATCAACATCCCCAAGCTTAACTCCTGCTCGTCCTCGAGTAGGTAAGTGATAATAAGAAAGAATTTTTGAGGTTACATGCACCATCAAAGACTTGATCAAAATATTTGCAAAACATTCAAAGCTAGGATCATAGTACTTCAATCATAACATGAAAGACAAAGTTCTAGCAATAAGACAAAGAAACTATGTTGCAACATGAAAAGGCACAAACAAAATATTCATGAATAACAATGCTTTGCAAGACGTTTGTTTGTTTCACATAAAGAAAACATAGCATAAAAGTATTCAGCTTGTCCCTCAATAGAGTAGCAAATATAAATGCATAGGACACCTTCAAAGTTCATAAGAGTGACTAGATACAATAGTTTAAAACAAGAAATATCAAAGTATGCACCAATCAACTAGTCTTGGGACAATGCACGTAGAACTCAGAATGGCCACTATGCTCTCAAAGTAGGTGCATAAAGTTAGAAGGTGGAGACTCAATATAATGGTGGAAGAAAAGCCTTTTGTAAAAGGAAGTAGGGATTCAAGTCTCGTAAAGAGCTTCCAAAAATTATGGTACTTGTAGTTTTCAGCTCGCAATGCCCCTATCATAAGCATCTTGAAGGTGATTAAGGTTAAAGTGACACAACTAAGAGGATATGCTTGACAAGTTATAAACCGAAATCTCATGCCCCTTACTTACGAAGACCGATCCTCATGCTACTCAACTTCAGTCACGATTAAGCTCTTGTCATTGTAAGTATATGTGTATCATTAAGAACCGCCAACGGGGTACCCCTTGCACATGATACGAGAGCTTTTCCATAATCAAAATAACAAGGCAAGCAGACAATGAGCATCTCAGCGATCTTTTTATTTGCTATTTGCATAGATTTTTATTGAGGATGCTTCATAGAGTGCTCATTATGGTGATGCTGCAAGTTTCCACCATAATTAGGCATGGCTTAGGCTAGCGGCCCAGGCGTTTCTCTAACACACATACAAACTCCATGATCTTACAAGTTCCACTTTTATTTCACATCGCCGGGATCCGTAAGCAAAAGAACATAATATCAACGGGGTACAAAGTACAAGTGCAATGTTGAAAGCGTTTCCCATGAAACATGGTTCTGCTAATTTCAACTTATAAAGCGCAAGCATATACGCAACAAAGAAGGACCCAAATGGTTCAAGTTTATTAGAGGCAATAAAGTAAAGTGTGCCATCAAGTTCGTGAGAGCTTTAATCACTAGTTTTCTCATAACAAGTGAAAGGTAAACATGTTGGGTCTGCAGCATAGAAAACAAAAAATTTCCTACGGTGTGAACTACACGCCAAGATCTATCTACTAGGTACAAAGCAACGGGTGGACATACATCCAACGAGAACTTACCCTCGAAGACAACGAGTTTTGTTAACAAGTACGAAATCGTGGTTGATGTAGTCGTACACTTGCCGATCTCAAGATCGTGATGAAGTCCAGCAAGTCCGGCTCCAGCACGTCCATCAGATCCAGCTCCGACACCACCAAGTCCAGCACCGCAAAGTAGCGGTGCATCCGTGATCGCACACACGTCCGGTACCCCGACAACCTCCGTCCCTCGCTCTAGCAAAGCAGCGGAAGCAGCAACTCCTTTCTAGATAAAGCCACCAGGAACATGTATCTCGCTAATCCGAGACCATGGGGAAATAATGCTAGAGGGGGAGAGAGATCCTTCACAAGGAGGTGTGAGTGATGAAGGAGGAAGAGGGGGCCTTTTATAGGAGGAGGGGGTGCCCCTCCTTCATGGCCGGCGCATGGAGGAGGTGTCTCTTCACCTCCTCCATTCATGTGGTGGTAACCCCTCCACATTAAAATGCCTCTTCACATTCCCTTTTAAAGTCTCCACTTTAAATGCATTAAATTTCTCCAAATTTAATGCTCTCTCATTTAATAAAACTCTTTTATTAATTTTATTCAGAATTTTGTTAATTAATTTAATTAACAAACATTCACATAAAACCCCTTGCAATATTTCAATATTACATGCAGAACCAATTTCAGCAATTTCACCCGAAACAGTTTCGGTGTCTATTGAAATAATTCCAGCGCTTTCTTAAATCTTTATCTGAAACATATTTGCTCCAAATGGTGTCGGTATCCCTTAAGTGTGTCACCCTACGGTTCGTGAATAATGCAGACATGATCGCGACCCCTCTCGGATCAACAATCAGAAAAGCGGGACCTGGAGATCCGTACTGACTCCTACACATTCAACGATGACTTCTATGATCGTGAGAACCTTTAACGCTAGTAACTAAATTCCTTTGTCTCGCGATATATTACATGTCCGAGATTCGATCATCGGTATCTCCATACCTAGTTTGATCTCGTTACCGACATGTACTCTTTTCTCGTTCCCGTGATATAACATTCTAGTGTTCACATCACTTGCTTGCAAGCTATTTTAATGTGATATCACCGAGAGGGCCCAGAGTATATCTATCCGTCATCAGGATTGACAAATTCCACTCTTGATCCATGAGCCTCAACATAACACCTTCGTAGCACTGAACCCATCTTTATAGTCACCCTGTTACGGTGTGGCGTTTGATGTTATCAAGATACTCTTCCGGTGTTAGCAATTAACATGATCTCATGGTCTAAGGATAAAGATTACTTCGTATGATGTTATAGTGATATAAACATAATGACTTTGATCGTAATGCTATACTTCGGATGAATGTTCATCACATCATTCAACTAATGTTGTGACCTTGTTATTAACAACATCCAATGTACATGATCAGGAAACCTTGATCATCTTGTTAATCAACAAGCTAGTCTATAAGAGAGGCATAACTAGGAACCCTTTTTGTTTATTAAACACACATGTATTGATGTTTCCAATCAATACAATTATAGCATGCAAAATAAACATTTATCATAAACATGGAATAAGATAATAACCACTTTATTATTGCCTCTCGCGCATATTCCCTTCAAAACAAAAGCATGAACATACTTGGAATAGCATAAGCTAGTAGGTAGGTATGGTGGAATCTTTGGAATAACTTGGTTTAGGAAGTTGGATGCATGATTGGAACTCATACTTTGTTTTGGTGGCTAGCAAAAGACTGGGAGCGACGAACTAAGAGAGCAATAATGGCCATAATCATGCAGAGCGACAAAACATCATTGATCAAAGCATAAAGTGATACTACAAGTTGAAAACTAAAGGATCATAAAGGCTATGGTGACTTGAGATAGTCATAACATGGTGTGAGCATGTGCCAAGTCAACCCAAATAAAGCATCAAAGGAGAATACCACTATACTATGCTTTAATATGCTAAACCAACGCATGATTCATCCAAGGCACATTAAGCAATCTCAATTGTTTATAACAAGTCATGCTACAACAAAGACTATTAAGCATAAATCCAAAACGATATCAAGCATGGCATGACAAAGCATAGGCCACAGTCAAAAACAAGCTCTTTTTACCACATAAGCATGAACTTTCCTACTCTTTTCCAAAACCAAACCAAACTATTTGCAAACCAATGTGTGAAAGAGGGGGTCCAACCAACTTATTCAGAAAACTAAGCAAACCAAGCAAACTAAAAACCAAAACAAAAATGAAAAAGAAGACGCTCCAAGAAAAACACAACTGTGTATAAAACAATAAAAATGAAGCGTTTGGAAGAAACCTGGAATTTTTATTGACGCTTGTACTTCTTGGATGTTTCTTGGGATGACACGCATGGCATCCCCAAGCTTGAGCTTTAGTCCATCCTTCATCTCATCCTTATTCCTTCCATACACCTGAAATTTTTCCTTCATACAAAACTTCACACAATCTTATTAGCAACATTAGTGCACTTTAAGATAAATAAGTCTGAAGGTTCAGTTCTAACACCAAATAAACTATCATTAGAACACTAGCTACTGTAGCACTTCCCTCAAAAAGCTCAATTCCCCAAAGGAACTAACAAGAAGCAAATGCAGAAAATGGCAGAAATCTGTCAAAACAGACCAGCAGGTAAAGACGAATTTTTTCGAAGACCTTATGTTGCTCAAATCAAAATGTGTTGAACTAATGAAAGTTCAACCTGGGGCAGAAGCACAAACAATTACAGCTCAATCCGACGTACAGTGCTCTCTCAGGAATTTTTACGGTGAAGCACAGAAATCTGTTTGGAGACAGCAACTTTCCCAATCATTACTCCACTCTCATTAGAGGTTAGTCTTGGCACAAAAAGCAAACAAAAAGGATAAGGAGAGGTTATTACAGAGGTAATAACTTCCAAGACTCAGCTAGAACTCTTGGGTTATCTCCCAACAAGTACTTTTCTTTAACGCCTTTAAGTTAGGCATGATAGTTTGAGAAGATGCTCACATAAGAAATATGAATTGAAGTAAAAGAGAGCATCAAGAAGCAAATTCAAAACACATTTAAGTCTAACCCACTTCCTATGCATAGGAATCTTGTATGCAAATAAATGCACAAAGAACAAAGTGACAGGCATAGGAAGATAAAACAAATGTAACTTCAAAACTTTCAGCACATAGAGAGGTGTTTCATTACCATAAAAACTTCTACAACCATATTTTCCTCTTTCATAATAATTTTCAGTAGCCTCATGAATAAACTCAATAATATAATTATCACATAAGGCATGCTTTTCATGATCTACAAGCACTAGAGCTTTATAATAAATATTTTCAAAAGAATCCTCGGGAACATAACATTCACCCTCCTTTGATAAGCATGGGGGACAATCAAATAATGTAAGGGGTAAAGAGTTACTCTCATTAGAAGGTAGGCATGGGTAGATCCATTCTTCCTCCTTTTGTCCATCACTCTCCTCCTTTTTTCATCTAATGAGCTTTCAGGTTCAGCAATTTCTTCTTCCATGGAGGTTCTAGCAGGCGGTGGTTCATCTATTACCTTAGCAGTCATAAAACTGTTCCCAAATAGGAAACTGAGTGAGCTATCCATAATGAAATAGTGATTGGAGCAGAGCTAGTCATAAAGGCAACTTAAGATAGGAACTAATTTTTTGTGTTTTTGAAGAACAAAACAAGCAAACAAAGCAAAACAAAAACAACAAAGTAAAGAGATTGGTTATGAGGGACTCCCCTTGTGAAGATGTCCTTGACTCCCCGGCAATGGCGCCAGAAAAATGCTTGATGGCTCAATGCACGGCGCCCAGAAAATGCTTGATGGCGGTGTTGATGTAGAGCTCGTTCGGAACCCCAAGAGGAAGGTATGATGAGCATAGTAGCAAGTTTCCCTTAGTCATGAAACCAAGGTTTAATCGAACCAGTAGGAGTAAGGAAACACCTCAAAGGTGTTACTAGCTGAGCTTTGGCAGGGCGCACTACCGGTGCTAGTAGCAACGTGGAGGCCTGCACAACACAACCACAGAACTTTGTCCCCAACTTGCGATGAGGTTGTCAATCTCACCATGTTTTGCGGAAAACAAAGGATTAAACGTATCGAATGGAAAGAAGTAAAAGTTTGCAGAAAGTAAACACAAAACAGTAAAAGATTGTAGATTGTTTGTAAAGTAAAAGGACCGGGATCCATAGTTCACTAGAGGTGGCTCTCCTTAGATAGATAACATGCTGGGTGAACAAATTACAACGGGGCAATTGAAAAACACCGAGAAAGCAATACATGCATATACTAATCATCTTGACTCTTTTGAGACTTGATTGGGCATTACAACATAATACATAGACCGCCATCCAACTGCATCTATGACTAATAATCCACCTTCAGGTTATCATCCGAACCCCCTCTAGTATTAAGTTGCAAGCAATAGATTATTGCTTTACGAACTGTGTGTAAAGTAAACAATACAATTGTTCTATGAACAAAGGATCGTTGTTTTCTCCCTAGTAGCAACAGCACATCTAGTACCTTAGAGATTTCTGTCACTTCCCCAGATTACCAGAGGCATGAACCCACTATCGAGCATAAATACTAACTCTTGGAGTTGCTAGCATCTACTTGGCCAAGATAGCTACTAACAACGGAAAGCATGCAAGATCTCAAATAACAAAGACATGATAGAATCAATAATCAATCTGAAATAGCATCTCAATATCCATTGGATCCCCATAAACACAACATGTATGGATTACAAATAGATGATCTTGATCATGAACGGAGCTCACAAGATCTAAACATGAAAGCACAAAGGAGGAGAAACCAACCATCTAGCTACTATATGGATCCGTAGTCCAAGGATGAACTACTCACGCATCACACCGGAGGCTTGCATGGTGATGAAGAAGGCCTCTAGGGTGAATTCCCCTCTCCGGCAGGGTTCCGGGAAGAGCTTCAGATCCCCCCCGATATAGGGATAGAGATGACGACAGCTATAGACTCTTTCGTGGATTTTTGATCGGGTACCTAGGGTTTTCGTCCCGAGGGCAACTTATAGGCGGAAGGAGAGGCCGAGGGGGTGCTGGGGTCAGCCAGACCACCCCTGGCCCGGGCCAAGCCTGGCCGCGTGGCCAGGTGGTGTGGCCGGCCCCTGGCCCCTCTCCGTCTCGTATTCTGGCACTTGACCCCTTCCGAAAAAATAGGCACTTTGGCTTTTGTCCCGTCCAATTCCGAGAATATTCATTTTCTGACTTTCCTGGAACCAAAAACAGCAGAAAACAGGCAGCTGGCACTGTGGCTCTTGTTAATAGGTTAGTCCAAGAAATCATAATAAAAGTACTCCAAAGTTGGAACAAAACACAAGAAAGTGGATAAAACTAAACATAGAACATCAAAAATTATAGATACATTTACAATGTATCATGGGGTATTTATACCCCCCTTTAGCAACGGGTTGTAATACAAACCGGGGTTAAAGGTCACCTTTTAGCCCCGGTTTGTATTACAACCCGGGGCTAAAGGTATTTTTGCCCGCCGCTTTTCCCGCGCGCGTGCGCATCCTTTAGCCCCGGTTTGTATACAAATCGGGGCTAAAGGTTATTTTTGGCGCAAAAACCAAAAATGGTTTATAGTTTTCAGAAAATTATGTATTATATATCAAAAATTTCAGAAAAAAAAGATCTATAATTTAAATCTGTTATCATACTTTATTATACAACTTAAATGATATTATCTATTGTTTAACAAGTATTACATTTAGTACAAATGTTGGAAAAATATAGTTTATTATTTAAAAACAGAAAAATACATATAATATACCAAAATATTCACAAAAAATAATATACTCATTAGAAATATAATATTTAATACTAAAACTAGTAACTAGGACTAATACATATTTCCCGCCATTTCCCCCGCGTCCCGCCATTTCCCCCGCTTCCCGCCATGTTTTCCCGCCATTTCTCCCGCTTGCCGCCATGTTTTCCCGCCATTTCCCCCGCTTCCCGCCATTTCCCCTGCTTCCCGCCATGTTCTTCCGCCATTTCCCTCTATATCTAGGCCGACCGCCATGTCCATCCACACATCCACCACTTCTTTCTCACAACAATGGACACCGCTTACTGGGCCTTTTAACGCTCGAGGAGACCGAGGCGCTGTGCGCCTCCAACTATCCATGCCCACCGTGGTACTGGCTGCCCGCTGGCTGTATGTTGAGCGCTGGAGGGGTTCCTATTCCTCGTGTGCCTCAAGGTTCGGCCCGCCAGGCGGCCATCACGAACCACTTCTACCTCGAGCTCACGCCGGAGTAGAGGATGGATCCCCATTAGGATCCCGACAACCTCGACACCTGGAATGCCTTCTTCGCAAACCGGCGGGAAAGGGAGCTCGCTAGGTACGAGGGTGACGGCCCGCCCCCAGTGAACCAAAACGAGGTTGCCGCATGTGGTGGGCGAACCGGACTATCGCCGGCGTGATGCGCTACATCGCCATGGGAGACCATCCTTGCCTGAGGTACCCACACTTTCACCAGCCGCATAGCCACAAGAATGGTGGTGGTGGTGAAGGCCTAGGGCATACTGGGGTCATCATCCGGGAGCCCCTGCCCCCGCACGTCATGAATCCGAGGTCGGAGGATCCAGCCGCGTGCTACGAGAAAAGGCTGAGGATCCAGCCGCGTGCTACGAGCGACGATGATGACGATGAAGATTCTGAAGACGACCCTGAAGCTGTGTACTAAAGGGATAGATATGATTATGACTAATTTTTACGTTTTAATATTAATAAATGGCTGGCCACAGCAAGTTGCAATACTACTATTGAGATCGAGATAGTTCATATGCATATACATATAAGCAGATCATTAAAAATAATATTGTACATCACCAACATCCACACATCTCTATTGTTAGGGTTTTCTTCTAATCAGTAATCATGGAGCATCTTCCTTACTTAACGGGATGCTTGGGTCATCCTTTACAGCGAAGGGCGGAATTTCATGAAACTTATCATAATCTTCTGACATGTATGTCCTATCCTCCACCCCCACGATGTTTCTTTTTCCTGAAAGAACTATGTGACGCTTTGACTCATCGTATGCTGTATTCGTTTGCTTATCTTTCCTTTTTCTCGGTTTGGTAGACATGTCCTTCACATAAAAAACCCGAGCCACATCATTGCTTAGGACAAATGGTTCATCTCTATACGCAAGGTTGTTGAGATCCACTGTTGTCATTCCGTATTTCTTGTCTACCTCAACCCCGCCTCATGTCAGCTTGACCCATTTGCACCGAAACAAAGGGACCTTAAAAAAGGTTCATAGTCAAGTTCCCATATCTCCTCTATGTAACCATAATATGTATCATTTTGTCCATTCTCGTCTGTTGCATCAAATCGGACACCACTGTTTTGATTGGTGCTCTTTTTATCTTGGGCGGTCGTGTAAAATGTATTCCCAATTATCTCGTACCCTTGAAAAGTCAATATAGTCGACCTGGCCAACAAGTACAACTGCTCTTCAACATTTATGTTATTCATGAGATGTGTCTGCAACCAACCGCCGAAAGTCCTCATATTTCATCTCTAATCCAGGAGCCAGGCTTCCCCGGGTTGTTGGAGTGTACAAAATTCTTGTGTTCCTCGATATACGGAGCCACCAAGGTGGAACTTTGCAGAACTATGTAGTGTTCTTTAGTGAGAGAATGCCCGTCTATACATATCCTTTCTTTCTTTCCTAGCGTGCCTTTTCCACTAAGTTTACCCGCATGTCGTGATTCAGGAACACCGATGGGCTTAAGGTCAGGAATAAAGTCAACACAAAACTCAATGACCTCCTCTGTTCCATATCCCTTTGAGATGCTTCCTTCTGGCCTAGCACGATTATGAACATATTTCTTTAACACTCCCATGAACCTCTCAAAGGGGAACATATTGTGTAGAAATACAGGACCGAGAATGTTAATCTCTTCGACTAGGTGAACTAGGAGGTGCGTCATAATATTGAAGAAGGATGGTGGGAACACCAACTTGAAGCTGACAAGACATTGGAACACATCTTTCTGTAACCTTGGTAGACTATCTAGACTGATTACCTTCTGAGAAATTGCATTGAGAAATGCACATAGCTTTACAATGGGTACTCGAACATTTTCTGGTAGGAGTCCCCTCAATGCAATCGGAAGCAGCTGGGTCATAAGCACGTGGCAGTCACGAGACTTTAGTTTTTGAAATTTTTTCTCTACCATATTTATTATTCCCTTTATGTTCGACAAGAAACCAGACGGGACCTTGATACTGTAAAGGACTTCAAAAAAGATTTCCTTCTCTTCTTTGGTAAGAGCGTAGCTTGCAGTACCTTCAAACAGCTCTGGATGCATGTCGTCTCGGTCTTTTATACGTTGTTGGTCCTGCCGTGCTTCAGGTGTATCTTTGCTCTTCCCATACACGCCCAAGAAGCCTAGCAGCGTCACGCAAAGATTCTTTGTCAGGTGCATCACGTCAATTGCAGAACGAACCTTTAGGACTTTCCAATAAGGTTGCTCCCAAAATATAGATTTCTTTTTCCACATGGGTGCGTGTCCGACATTGTCCTTCAGAACAGATTGTCTACCAGGACCCTTTCCAAAGATTACTTTTAAATCCTTTGCCATATCAAATACATCATCACCAGTACGGCGAATAGGCTTACACCGGCTGTCTGCCTCACCATTGAAATGCTTACCTTTCTTTCTTAGGGTGTGCGTGGGCGGAAGAAAACGACAATTCCCCGGGTACACATTCTTCTTACATTTATCCAAATATATACTTTCAGTCTCATTTAAACGGTGCATACATGCATTGTATCCCTTGTTTGTCTGTCCTGAAATGTTACTAAGAGCAGGCCAATCATTGATTGTTATGAACAACAATGCTCGTAGGTCAAATTCCTCATGCTTGTTCTCATCCCACACACGTACACCTTGTTCGTGCCACAATTGTAAGAGTTCTTCAACTAATGGCCTTAGGTACACATCAATATTGTTGCCGGGTTGCTTCGGGCCTTGGATGAGCACTGGCATCATAATGAACTTTCGTTTCATGCACAACCAAGGAGGAAGGTTATAGATACACAGAGTCACAGGCCAGGTGCTATGACTGCAGCTCTGCTCCTCAAAAGGATTCATACCATCTGTACTTAGACCAAACCATAAGTTCCTCGCATCACCTGCAAAGTCCGGAAACTCTCTCTCGATTTTTCTCCACTGCGACCCATCAGCGGGATGTCTCAACATCTCGTCTTTCTTACGGTCTTCCATGTGCCATCGCAATAACTTGGCATGCTCTTTGTTCCTAAACAAACGTTTCAACCGTGGTATTATAGGATCATACCACATCACCTTGGCAGGAACCCTCTTCATGCGGCGCTCGCCCTCAACATCACCAGGGTCATCTCGTCTTATCTTATATCGCAATGCAGTGCATACTGGGCATGCATCCAAATTATTGTACTTCTTGCCGCGATAGAGGATGCAGTGATTAATGCATGCATGTATCTTCTACACCTCTAATCCTAGAGGGCAGATGACCTTCTTTGTTTCATAGGTACTAGTGAGCAGTTCGTTATCCTTTGGAAGCAACTTCTTCATTATTTTCAGCAACTTTTCAAATCCTTTGTCAGTCACACTATTCTCTGCCTTCCATTGCAGCAATTCTAGTGTGCTACCTAGTTTTTTGTCTCCATCTTCACAATTTGGGTACAACAATTTGTTGTGATCCTCTAACATCTTCTTGAACTTCAACCTCTCCCTTTCAGTTACGCATTCTTGCTGGGCACCAGCAATGGCCCGACTAAGATCATCATCGGGCAGATCTGATGCCCGTCTTCATCTTTTTCTTCATCAATGTCTTCCATTGTAGTACCATCGTATTCAGGGGACATAGTAGGATAGTCGTTATCATCCTCTTCTTCGTTGTCTTCCATCATAACCCCTCTTTCTCCGTGCTTGGTCCAACAATTATAGCCGGTCATGAAACAAGACCGAAACATGTGGCTGTGAAGGACTCTTGAGGAAGAGTATTCCTTATGATTCCGACAGACACCACATGGACAAGACATAAAACCATTTCGCTTGTTTGCCTCGGCCACAAGGAGAAAAGAATGCACGCCATTAATGAACTCGCTAGACAGTCGGTCAGCGTACATCCATTGTCGGCTCATCTGCATTATATAATTAATTAAGTACATCAAACATAATCATAATTAATTAGTACTAATATAAAAAACAAAATTAAAACTAGCAACCGGGACAAAAGATATGATGAACCTTTAGTCCCGGTTGGAGACACCAATCGGGACTAAATGCGGATATGGAGACAACATGTCGACACTATGTCCTCCGTGGGCAGCACTAAGCCAGTAAATTAAATGACGACACTATTTTGGGTGGGTGGCAGCATAATCATAATTAATTAGTACTAATCTAAAAAACAAAATTAAAGCCAGCAACCGGGACTAAAGATATGATGAACCTTTAATCCCGATTGGGGGCACCAACCGGGACTAAATGTGGATGTGGAGACAACATGTCGATACTATGTCCTCAGTGGGTAGCACTAAGCCAGTAAATTAAATGACGACACTATTTTGGGTGGGTGGCATCACTATGCCAGGGGTGAGTGTGTCGACATTATGTCATTAGTGCCCGACACTATGTTGTGCTGCTTAATCTATAAATATGTATGTATTCTTGTGAAGAACTGCAAGATGGTGTGCGAGACCAGGGACACCACTACGGCGGAGCTTCTCGAAGATGTCTTAGGACCTCGTCCTCAGACATCTTCGAGGAGCTCGCCGTAGAGGCACTCTCTAATATGTGAAATTAGTTAGCTCCACCAGCATACTGATCTAGCTAGAGAAGATATAAACTGAAAGATGGTGTGCGAGAGTAGGGACACCACTACGGCAGAGCTTCTCGGAGATGTCTTAGGATCCCGTCCTCAGACATCTTCGAGGAGCTCGCCATAGAGGCACTCCCTAATATGTGAATTAGTTAGAGAAGTTATTAACTCCAAGATGGTGCGAGAGGGACACCACTATGGTGGAGCTTCTCTCGAAGATGTCTTAGGATCTCGCCATAGAGGAGCTTCTCGAAGATGTACTGTGATGTCTTCTTATCAAGCTTTTATGAATTAACCCTATCTTTGTTACAATTTTTTCAGTTTGTTAAACGCATGTAGATGAAGAAGGATATTTTTCCCAGCTAGTTAGAATGATGAACTTATGCATGTGTGTGCTTCTAAAATCAAATTTCGAGACTATGTGCCAAAACGAGATATATATAGATAGAATCCACATATTGTGATGTTTACCTTAGAGTTCCTTACATTAATACAAGATAGATAGAATCTAAACATCGATCTCATGCTATTATTGCAAAAATTACTACCAAACTAAATCCACAAATCCATCTACAAGATAGAGCATGAAATGAGCTAATATAGCAATGAGAATTCAAAGGATGAAGTTGCTCACCTTTTAGAACTTTTGGATAGATATGGCACCACACAATATAGACAAATCTTGAGAAAAAATTGGACATGAACTCGAGCTTGAGCAAGAAAGAGAGAGATGAGGCACCAGCTTGAATGGTGGCTCGGGCAGGGGAAGAAGATATAGTCAGACTTTTACTCCCGGTTCGTATAACAAACCGGGACGAAAGGGTCTGGCGCCCGACCCAACCTGCCTGAAACCCTTTAGTCCCGGTTTGTTACACGACCCAGGACTAAAGGTTCCTTTCGAACCAGGGCTAATGCCTGCCACCCCCTAGGCCAGATCTAGCCGTTGGACCGGGCATTAGTCCCGGTTTGTAAAAAACCGGGGCTAATACCCTTGGACCAAAGGTCTGTTTTCTACTAGTGTCTATCTATTACATACTAAAAGCAATATAAGGTTGTTTTTCGAGGCAGCAGGTTGATCCACATGATCCCAATTATTCTGGACAATCAGATTAAAACTTAACGGCTGGAATTATTCTGGACAATCAGATTAAAACTTAACGGCTTGATTCTATCTAGGATGTAGGCAGTTACCCTGTACGCGCACACGTTAGTTAGGTTCATTACGGATAGGTCAAGCCAGAAAAAAAGTAGAGATTCTTTGACAAATACGACGGTGGCAATAAATATCGTTTGGTTTAATAAACGACTAGGCCAAAAGCCTCTGATTTTTCAACAAAGTTGCACACACAAATAGGACGATTTAGAGACTAGACTAGAATTATGGACGGGGTTGCTAGTATATATTTCGACAAGAATATATTGCAGCACTCAATCAAGCTCACTGCTCATGTACGGATGATATTAAAGCAAAAAAACACACCGAATCGAACAAGGAAAAAAAAGCATGTGAAGCTATTAAAACTGTGAGGAGCTAATGAATTATAGCTCGCATTCTCACCCATGATGAGGTTGTATATGTAGTAATTTGAGCCGCTATATTCTTTTCTCCCATATTCACTTGCTGATGCGATGTAAATTAAATACAGGGTATACCGATATCTTACGACACATATATAAATGATTTTTCGATAAAGGAAACTTCATTGAAAAAATATAAATGTATAAGGGTAAATGTATATCTAAGTGGATTCATATTTTCTAAAATCTTAATAGATAAAGGTATTGTTGGCAAGTACTCCCTCCACTTTAAAATATAAAATGTTTTACCTTTTTTCTAGAGCACATGTATTAGACATCTTTAGTGTATAGGTTTACTCATTTTGCACTGAATCTATCCAACAAAAGACGTCTAGATACACTTTATATTCAACTTGAGCGTGGGTTTCAAGACGTGTATAACTATATAAGTTACTCCAAAAAAAGACATGCACCGTCTCAAATCAAGTGTAGAATCGTGCCATGTGAAATTCCCAAGCTATTTTTTAAATAGTAGATGGTACATGCTAGGATATATAGTGCAACTTAGATACATCAACGAGTATATATAGGGAATAATTTGGAAATGAATTTTTAATTAAACTGCATAGCGCAAAACAAATAAAGCATTTTAAAAGCTAATTGATAAAACATTTTCTCATGTTTTCATGAACCTTTCTTTTTAACACATGTCCAACTTTATCGATTCATGAAATAAAAAACAACCATACCTTAAGTCGTCATGCGGGAGAGATTGAAAGTGAGAGCGATATGTGCAACTATTTATCTTATTGTCACTAGGAGAAGGTTCAAAGGCTGACATTGAGATGATCAAGCATGTAGGAATCAATGGATGGTGATCAAGAAATTATTGCTCTATATAACCTTAAGAGTTAATGTAAAAAGTGAACTTTGTTGATTTTTTTAATATTAAATGAGCTTCACAGTGACACATAAGGTATTTGAACAATTAGTGCAAGACGAGAGAGAGAGAGAGAGAGAGAGAGAGAGAGAGAGAGAGAGAGAGAGAGAGAGAGAGAGAGAGAGAGTTGGTGGTAGCTAATTAGTCATGTAAAATCCCAAGGGAGGATTGATATCATTGAGAAAGAACAATATCAACATCAATGCCTTATGAGTTTCTATATTTTTCCTACGACATCATAGAAAATATATACCTTTGTGTTCTATGATTCATAGCCCCTTTACTATTTAAAAGGACATTCACTCAAATCAACGACTTATTAGTAATGTTAAAACTAATTGTTCATTATAGCATAGTCATGATACATTAAACAAAAATATAAATGCACGTGAGAGATTAGAATAAATGTTTCGAATATAGGGGATATATAGGCAAAGAGTCAAGCAAAACAAAAAATGGCTATGCTACCTTGGTTTCAAAACAAATGACTATCTAGAAAAATTACTGTTAAACTTCTCTAACTTTTTATAGAAATATCCATACATAAAACTACGGTCAAAGATGCATCCTGGAGAATTTTAATGTCCTATACATGATTTATACTGTAACAAATGGAATTTTATACTCTCATACGTGGACTTGTGATTCAGAAAAGATTTAATGGTGAATGATACACCAATCCATTTGTATTGTTTTCATCACAAGATATTCAAAGTCAAACAATGACATGAGCAAGCATCTAGGTAATTTAATGTCAAAGAATTCAATCGGATATTTCATAGGATATGAGCTTCACTGTCACCCATATTTAATGGCACAAATGGAAAACTTCACACATTTTAAATCAAAAGAAGATGTTTGTTCATTTTACGGTGGACGAAATAGAAGAGATTTGATTTTGGCACAAAGTATAATGATAATTCTTACTTTTGATTGGCCATTGGAGGATAAGTTATTTTCACTTAGTTTATTCTGCGGCCACTAGAAAGATCATCTAGACATCATATAGGCAATTATCTGGTAGACCCTAATTATTTTCTGTAATTTTAATATACATCTAAATACATCAAATCACCAATTTTAATATTAACCTAGAAATTCATAATCTAACAACTCATAAAACTACTGAATTGATCATAATTTATTGTAATTTTATATGACTATAAAAGAGTACTATTTCATTCATATAATGTGAATATTTTCAAGAAACTAATTTATTTCCCAGACCCTTACAAATAGTAAAGATGGTGCCCTCGCATTTGCGAGGGCCACCTTGCTAGTTACTAGAAAAATAGGGAAAATAATGTCCCGCGGAAATAGATAATAAAAAGTAAATGTTCATCTGAGCCATTCAAATTCAAAATAAATAACGATGCGTGACAATCAATTAGGGACATAGCTATTACATCACCTAGTGGAAATACTCCATAGAAAGTAGAAAAGCAAAGTGAAAATGACGAAACCAAATAGAACCATGAAAAGCTTAACAATCGCCCTATCGTTTTCTCCTGATGCGTAAACAGGTTAACAATCGGATTAAAACGAGTTAACCCGTCGCTTTTGCTGACATCTTCCCCCGTGATTAATTATCCTTTCTCTGATTCTGTGGTGTTTAAGAAGCGAACGCGGTTCGTCGCCTTGCCGGATGTGAGATAATCGCGTGACTTTTCCTGCATTGAAACGAGGGAGTTGTGCTCCTGAGGTTCAGAGTATGTGAACGTACGGGTCTGCAGATGCCAACATGCCAGCTTCATCGGTCATTTTATTATATGCTGTACTGTACCGGTGATAGTTCGACCACAGATTGCCGGAGTCGGAAAAGAGGGAGAAAGCCGGCGATGGTTTCTCCTTCCTCGCTTTTTTCAGACGGCATGAAGTGTCGTTTTCCTCTCTGTTTTCACACGCTGCACCTGTAGACTGCAGTGCTCTCGTTGTTTGTCTGTTTTGTTTCGGTAGTTTGCTGAAGCTTAGAGGAGATGTATCCGGAGCTCTACGTGTAACGTACGAGTACATAAGTTATGTGCGTGACGTTGGAGATGGGACAAAAAATCACACTTGAAAGAAAACCGAGAGAACAATCCTAGTCCAAGGAAATGTCGAGAAAGAAAAAGCTACAATGTAGTAAGAGCGCAGGCTATAAATTTTCGGTGATCATGGTCAAATAATCATGGAAGAGCTAAGAATGATCACAAAACAGAAGAAAAAAAATTACCTGAAAGATTTTCTGAACATTTAACACCATTAGTGCAGAAAAAGGGGAAAACTAAGATCTTCATAGACCAATTCATGATTAATAATGGGATGGAAAACTAAGTCATGGCCATTGTTGGGGGACTACATCGATGTTCAACCAGAAGATTAAGAACCTTAAGTCCTTACAAGTAAAGTGGCACAACAAATTTTGTGTATTGAAGAAATCAAACATATTAAATGGGAAACGTTGGCTCAACACATTTATCTACATAAGAAAGTGGGACAAATAGGGGGCGCTTATGGTAAAGTTCAATAGCATTACTGGAAGAAACATGAAAATATTCTAAAATATTCAGCTAGAAAGTAAAGTTCACATAAAACTTTTAAAATAAACAAATAAAAAGTTTAAAGTTATTAGTTGAGCCAATCAAACAAAATCATAGTACTTAAATATCAAGATGGAAAAAGTACCTATTACATTACCCTGTCAAATAAAAACAAACTAAAAAGCAAAGGATTGATGGTACTATCTAGAAAATGAACAAGGCATCTAGCATTTGAAGAATAATTATAGAAAAATAATTATAATACAAGTGAAGAAATTAAAAAATCAGCGGCACCATGTAGCAAATTTCTTCTGAGCGAAACAAAATGGCTATTGAAACAAATACTAAATTCCTAAAACAAACTTAAAGTGTAAAATTACATCCTATATATGTTCATGAAAAAACATTGTTGCACCCTGGACAAAAAATGAAAGTAAATGTCTTGTCATAAAATTCGTCATTATAGATCTCCATTCTTCGAAAAAATGTTACAAGCACACAAATGACTCAAACATTATATGTTCAACCTTCTGTGGGTTTACTAGCATGTAAAAATAGTAACATCTAGGAGCTTGTGCTCTCGCATGCACATTTGAATTACTATGAGTGGAGTACATAATGCTTTTGTTTTATGTTTTTGGCCTTCTCTTTTTTTTCTCAAGGCGGATGTCTACCGTGGAGATAAACTAGGGGCAGGGGCATTTCCTATTTTGCCGCCTAACATGGGATAAAATCGGGTCACATCAAAAAGATCCCTCTCTAGGACACAATCATCTACCCAACATCGGAAATATAGCAACATATTAGAAGGAATTACAAGCATAAATTAAAGGCCAGGGCTACGAATAAAATAAGAAGAAAAATAATCCCATGGGGAGAAAGGGGTAGCCCACTAAGCACATTAGTGCCATCCTCATGGGCCACCTTAATGGACCAAGTGTGGACCAAAGAATATGAAGTAACCCGTACTTTGCACTCTCACCGGGGGGTAAGACTTCCCTACAATACGTCATTGTGTACAAGTCAATGAGCCTAAAAAACACCCCCATGGGATCATTTGTAAGTCGTCTCTCAGATGAAGCAAGATCTCAAGGTGAGACCTGAGTTGATCCTTTCAGATTTTAAGTCCGAGGTTGATTTCCAATGGAATCCCTTCAAATTTCTAGTCTTATAGATTAATCACAGCTAAAGAGTGATATGACGGGTGTCCTCTTTGAACGCCCAAGACTTGCTCAACATGACTAGATCTCTCTTGCATGCGAGCGGAGGTTGAACGCGGCTCAGAAGGTGGGTTCCATGGCCCAGTTAACATTGTTGCTGTGCCTCCCAAAAGCACCCAATAAGTGGAAATTAGGAGGATCCGGTAGCAGGCCGGGTTCCTCTCTCTCTCAAAAAGTAGTAGCCGGTGGATAAGTCGAGACAACCCTAAGAAACAAATCAGAGGGTGTGCTCCTATACCCCGCTCATTCCGGGATGGTGTACCTCCTGTCAACCGCAATTTCTAAGGGGCTGCTCCATCGCGACTCTAAACTAGTACTCCCTCCGATCCATAATAAGCATTTTGTACTAAGCTAATATAAATTTTGTACTAGAGAGCAACATTTATTATGGATCGGAGGGAGTACGTTTTTTTTTCTTTTCCGTGTTTTCTAATTCATGTTTTCTTTTATGTTTCTTTAATTTGCAAAATGTTCAGATCTGCAAAATTTTCAGATTAAAAAAAAGTGTGGACTTTGAAAATTATTCAAATTTGGAACTATTCTGATTTAAAAATCATTTGAATATAAAAAATGTCTAAATTAAAAAATTGTTCAGATTAATAAATCAAAAAATGTTCAAATTTGAAAATTTGTTCAAATTCAAAAATATTATTTTTATACTCCATCCGATCGGAATTAGGTAACTTAGTTTTGTCTAGATTCAGATGTAGGAAATATATGTTTCAGATCTCAAAAATTCAAATTTAATTTTTTTTCAGATTTAGAAAATTCAAAATTAAATTTTCTAAGATTTTTTAAAGTAAAAAGAAAACAGGAAGAAAAACCAAAGAAGAAAGAAAAAGAGGAAAGAAGCTTGACTAGGCTAGCTTCACACATATGCATCTAGACAACATATTCAGATACATAGAACTCAATGTGGTTCAACGATTCTAGACAGGAAAAAGCGGGAAGCATAGTTAGACTGAAGACTCATACATATATGTTTCTACAAGCAAAAGGCATCATACCAGGTGCTGCATCTTGTACAATTGTGAAATATATCTTTGGTGAAGCATCAGATAGCAACACAAGAAAAAGCAGCATAATAAATACTCCCTCCGTACCGGATTGTTGGGCTAAATTATCAAAACTCTGGAACCTAGGCGATTTCTAATTGGCTATAGAAAGGAAGAGAGAAGTGCTAGTTTTTAGCCTTGATCGATGCGTGCATTGAAACCGGAATTGCAGCTATACTCCGCATGCATGGCCCTTCTTTATCGCCAATTAGAAACCGGAATTAAGGGCATGCAGTGGTCAGTTTTCAAGGAAACCGAACACACAGGAAATCGTGGAAAGATTGGGAGCTTTTGTAAATGGGGATAATTAATTGATAATTTAGCCTATTAATTCGGTATCTTCTCAAAAACGATACTAGCCCAATAATCCGGTATGGAGGGAGTACCAAAGATGTAAGTGGCTCTGAAAATCATACCATTAACAGAACCTTTCCACCATCTAGCAGTCTAAACTCTTGTCTTCAGAAATGACATTGAATTAAACAGCGTGCGCGTGCTCATCAGTTATCACAAAGAGCAAAGAACATGACCACATAACATCTTATATAGTACTACCTCTGTTTGGAATTATTAGTCATAAGAGCTTTTCTACATTGTTTGAGATTATAATGGCTATCTCATTTATTAATCTCTCTCGTTCAATGCATGTTCTACTTTTTCTCTCACTTCTCTCATGCATGTAAAACTATTGGTGCATGCATGTATTAATGAGAGAGTTATGGAGTGTCTTGGTATTAGCAACTTGTCTCTTAAGACTAATAATCCCGAACAGAGGTAGTACACCTAAAGATAAAGTGCCGAGGGAGAAAAATTCTAGTTGGCTGCAGTGCTTCTGGTTCTGGTTCATTTGTGCAACTGGTCTTTCAGTTTCAACTAGTTGCACAAAAAAATAGCAGGCTTCTATTCCATGAGAGGACTGGTTGATCTAATCCCGCAAATATAGAGCTACGTGACTCTAAGTCCAGCCAAAATGTCAAAAGAAAGAACTACAACACACACATTGAGATCGATTTGGGCAAGATACAGGAGAGGTCTATTCCAGCCAAACAGAGAGAGTTACCTGACTAGTCAATTTTGGAAAGATTTAATCCTGCAAGACTACTGCCATGTTACTAGGAACGAATGAAATGAAAAGAGTAAAACGCCTCGGTGGTACATGGAGTTGCCACGCGGGAGCGTATAGGTCATGAACTAGGAATTCAAACTATCGGTCACATAGTTGCGAGGTTGTGCCCCGTTCGTCGATCCGTCAGTCTAGACGTTAAGTCGATCACGTGGCACTGTTTGCGGTCACAATTTTTTTGCAAAAACATCCTGAGAGTATTTCAGACGGAGGAAATAGGAATTAGCAAGAACTTAAGCACAGGTTCCCAACCTGTTGGCCCAGTCCAGTTCTGTCGTCACTAAATTTACTAAAAGAGAAAGTTTGCAACAGTAGATTCACTTAAAAGAGACAACATTTTAACAACACTAAATTTTGACAGCAGTTTGCAACATTTACAGAGGAGACAAACAAAAAGAACAATAGGTGCAATATAAGAATGACCATTTCAGATTGCAACATCACTACTCTAGTAATTTTAGTCAGTTTGCGTCATCAGCATATTACATCAGTTTGCAACAAAAGTGAGAACAACGTAACTCATTCCAAAATAACAACATCAGTACTGGATCAGTTTTCATCCGACCAATCAGCAGGTGCAGTTTGGCTATTTTTCATTTGACTGCTCTGATATTCTTCAGGATTTGGTGTCACTTGATCCGATGTGCTGGGTGCTCGCTCACCCCACAGCCAATATGGTGTTGATCCTCCTCTTCTTCCTTTGCCTCGGCCTGCTGCTGCCGCCTGTCCTTTGCCTCTTCTTACTGCTGCCGCATGTCCTCTGCCTCGGCCTGCTACAACCGCTTGTCCTTTGCCTCGGCCTCTACTTGATCGTGCAGCAGCTGCCTAAATCGATCGAATTTGTGCAGGAAACCTTACCATAGTTGGGTTCAGGGGTGCTGCTCCCTCTACGACGAGGAAGGACCAGATCGACGATGTTTTGAGAAGCCATCGCTCCCGTCCGCCAAACGCTGGCCGCCGGCCGCAGTCACTAACTTCTTGCTTCCCCTCCTTCAACGCAAGATCGAACTCGCCATGACGCCGCCTCTGACTATGCGCAAGCTGTGTGGGGAGATGGAAATGAGAAGAAAATAACTCCCAGGGAGTTTTCTAGAAAAAAAACTGGCAGCTGCTCGTGCGCACGTGCAACTCACGTGACCGCAAACGGTGCCACGTGATCAACTTAACGTCTGGACTGACGGATCGATGAACAGGGCACAACCTCGCAACTATGTGACTGATAGTTTGAATTTCTCCAGTCCGTGACCTATATGCTCCCGTGTGGCAACTTCATGTACCACCGAGGCGTTTTACTCAAATGAAAATTTTCAATAAGATACAGAAAACAAGAAAGCGCGTGGAATCAATCAGAAAAAGGTGTGATGGGTATTCACTTGGTGCGACGGCCGATGTGGATATGGCAGATCTCAACATGGTAGTCAGCAGCGATTGCCTTCTGTCGGGCTCGAGGAAGAAGTCGCTGCCGGCGCGAGACACAGCAGGCGGCAACCGCGACCCAGATACCTAGGACAGTGAGGAAAGGAGAGGACCGGCCAGGAGGGGAGGAGACGGTTACAAAAGAGGGACGGGCCAGGAGGGGAGGAGAAGGTCTAGGCGTGGAGAAACTCACCGGAGAGGAGTCCAGGATGGGGTTGGGCATCGTCGGTGGCATTCCGAGGTTAACGTCCGCACCATGTCGTCTTCGTCCATGCCGCCGTCGCCGACAATACACGAGGGGAGGGTCGTGGGCGAGAATACAGGAGGTTAGGTCATGTTTACTTCTCTTTACTTCTCTCGCATTGATTAGTGTATTTGCAGGAAACAGAGGGGTATATTTCAATTCCCGTAAAATCCTCGTAGTTCGTTTACTACTCCGGATTTGATCGGGATAATCTCAGGATATCCCAACAAATCCTTCTTACTTTTGTCTAGATTGAAAATTCTCCTACATGGTAGAGTATTTTTGGGGAAGAGTATTTGCGGGGATTGAAGAGCATTGGGTGAACACCAAATCCCTCCATATTGCCAAAACTCTAGCGCATAAAAATACTGTTGGAGATATGCCCAAGAGGCAATAATAAAAGTGATTATTATTATATCTTTGTGTTTATGATGAATGTTTACATCCCATGCTATAATTGTATTATTAGAAAACACTAATACATGTGTGTTTTGTAAACATGTAAGAGTCCCTAGTAAGCCTCTTGTTGAACTAGCTTGTTGATTGATTGATGATCATGGTTTCCTGATCATGGACATAAGGATGTAATTAATAACAAGGTTATATCATTAGGAGAATGATGTGATGGACATACACCCATAGTAAGCGTAGCATAAGATCAAGTCATTAAGTTCGTATTGCTGTAAGCTTTTAAAAGCATAGTTACCTAATCCTTCGACCATGAGGTTGTGTTAATCACCATCACCGGATGGATACTTTGATGACATCAAACACCGCTTCGTAACTGGGTGGTCATAAAGGTGTCATTGGATATTCTGAAAGTATGTGTTGAAGCGCATGGACCAAGATTGGGATTTGTTCATCCATATGACGGATAGATATGCTCTGGGCCCTCTCGGTGAAATGTCGTCTAGTTAGCTTGCAAGCATGTGACTGGGTCACAAGGGATGACATATCACGGAACGAGTAAAGAGTACTTATCAGTAACGAGGTAGAACTAGGTATGGAGATGCTGACGATCAAACCTCGGATAAGTATAGTATCGCGTGACAAAGGGAATTGGTTTCGTATGTAAATGGTTCAATCGATCACGAAGTCATCGTTGAGTATGTGGGAGCCATTATGGATCTCCAGGTCCCGCTGATGGTTATTGATAGGAGATGTGTCTCTGTCATGTCTACATATTCACGAACCGTAGGGTGACACACTTAAGGTTCGAAGTTGTTTTAAGTAGATATGGAATGTGCGTTGGAGACCGAATGTTGTTCGGAGTCTCGGAATGGATCCGGGACATCACGAGGAGATCCGGAATTGTCCGGAGAATAAGATTCATATATTGGGGATCATTTTCTGAGTTAGGAAATGTTCCGGAGTATTTGTATGAGGATTCTAGAAGGTTTCGGAATGTTCCGGAAGGTTCTAGAAGATTTCTTGGAGTTTGCTTGAAAATCAAGATAGGGATCAAGGAGTCCTGGTGGGTCAAGACAAGGAGTCGTGGGGGAGGAGGACTCCTGCCCCCTTCCCCAATCCGCCGGCCCAAGGAGGTGGGGAGTCCTACTAGGACTCCCCCTCCCCAGGCGCCCTCCCTCCTTTAAATAGAAGGGGGAGGCGCCACCCCTTGCCCCTCCTCTACAACACCCAATCTCCGCCGCCTCTCTCCTCCTCCTTTCTTCTGCACAGGCATAGGCGAAGCCCTGCAGAATTCTCTACTCCACCACCACCACACCGTCGTGTTGCTGTGATTCCGTGGAGAAGATCTATTACCTCCGCTGCTCGCTGGAACGAGGAGAGGAAGGTCTGCTTCGACTCCGCACGTGTGACCGACTGCGGAAGCGCTGCCGAAACGCGGCGCCGGAAGGATCGTCCACTTGACCGACTGCGGAAGCGCTGCCGGAACGCGACGCCGGAAGGATCGTCCACACGATCTTGAGATCGGCAAGTGATCGACTACATCAACCACGAGATCTAATCTCGTTAACGCTTTCGGATCTACGAGGGTTAGTTCCTATCTATCTCGTTGCACATGTCTAATAGATTAGATCTTGGCTTTTATCTAGATTAGATCTGGGTTTTGTTCGTTCTTGCGATAGAAATTTTTTATTTTCCATGGTACGATCCCATCAAATACGAGAGAAGTAAACAAGGCCTTAGCGGGGGATTTTCCGGGATGGACCGGAGAAAACCCAGAAAAATGAGAGAAGTAAACTGTCTCCGCGAAATTTTAGGGGATTAGGGATGGGCCTGGAAAAAACTCTCCAAACCCGGAAAATACATGACAAATAAACGAGGCCTGAGTGGGAGCAATACACTCTGTCAAGGAGATTGGAAAACTCAAAGTCGGACGATCAGTAGGGTTGCGAAGCGGCACCCGATCCGTCTCTCTTCATAGGCAAAATTTATTAGTCTAGTTTAAGTTTTTCCAACAAAATTTGTCTAGCTTGTACTAAATTTTGCTTTAGCGGGTTGCCGTTTTGCAACCCTAACAATCAGTGATGTAGAGACCAAATCGTTACTATCAATTGGCCCATCCATCTCAACTACTAATAGGTCTATCGGAAATTTTATTTAGAAAAAGAACTCCAAGGGCTTAGCAAATGAGTATTGCTGTCCGTCTTTTTTTCCTCCCTTACAGGCCCAACTCACTCCGCAACACAGCTTTAGGTCCTCTGCTTTTTTTTTTCTGCAGACGATTATCCTGAAAAAAAGAGTAAATGGGCCGCCTAAAACAATCAAAACGCAGAAGCTCTAATCCCACCAGGTTCCCTCTTGCCCTAAAAAAAGTTCCTCTGTATTTTTGAATAAGTGAATTGAGGTAAAAAGTTCATGTTTATTAAACTTGAACAATTGTTTTTTGCGAAAATTTCATCCATTAATAATCATCAACAACAATGCAAAGAGCTCTAAAAGTAATAAAATTACAAATAGATCATTTAACCACCTAGTGACGGATACACACTAACACGAGCCAAATGCTTACCGTCGTCCCCACGCCTCCATTACTAGAGAGTAGAGACGAACAAAACTTGTTGTAATAGAGCTTGTTGAAATATGCGGACGTGAAGTAACCATGCTAAGACATCAAAGGACCAACACATCAGAGCAGCAGCCATCGCCAATGATGGTAAACGTAGATTTGAAGAATCTGACCTAAAACCAAGGACAGGAAAACCGACCGTATCCCATGAGATCCACCGGATGCATGACTCCATGCGATCTCCGTCGGCGCTAGATGCATCACCAGAGAGAGAATATAGCGAAGCGGGCCTTATTATGATTTATAGATGTAGCTGCAGCCTCACCGTCCCAAAAAAGACACTCAAACACAATCCAAACAAAGAGCAAGAACCCTCCTGCCGACAGGGCGGAGCTAGGATTGAAGCATAAGGGGGGTGAAGAATTTTTTTGGTCGCATAAAAGAAAAATGATTAAAATATATTAAGTTTCATTTATAGTTGATGTCTCCGACTTCTTGTGGCATAGCAAAAGGATTGTTAAGATGTGTCTATCACATAATATTTCTTATCTCGGTTGGTTAATTTCTTAGGAAACTATCTCTCCACTCACATAATAAGTAGAGACTAAATTAAGTTGCACTAACATTGCACTTACTATAAATCTTAAAGAATGTAAGAGAAAAACTACAGGCAACTCAGTATTAGCAAAAACAAAGTAAAGAAAGCATCGAATCAGCAAATTAATTCTTGTTATGAACGACTCTATTCGTGTCGAATTAGTGTCTCAACTTTGTCTAAATCCGTATGTGTGTATCTAGACATGTTTTAGTTAGTTGATGCACACGAATCTAAACAAAGTTGACACAACTAATTTGGTACATAGGGTACTCCCTGTGTACCAAATTAGTTACGAGCGGTACTTGCTAATTGATATAGCTTGGATTTAGCACGTCTACTTGATCCGTTATAAATCCGGCAATGAACTTGACGCCACAACCATCGTAACCTATTGATCCTGTCCTAGAGCCCATAGGTTAAGGGTTTGATCATGGATTTTGGCTAGGATTTGATGTATACGCGGCAGTCTATAGCTGCATGGGTTAGATTATTCCTCATTTTGCATAACTAATTATGACGATTAATACACGATCTAGTACAATACTAGAGGTACATTATGCATCGATTCGTTGAGGGGGGGGGGGAATCATCAGGGGGGTCTAGCCCCTGCTCGCCCCCCTTGTCTCTGCCCCTGCCTGCTGACAAGAGGCCATGGTCCGCCATGGGCCCAAGACCATCGAAGACGGAGTAAATCGATGGCGTTGCCAACAAGGGAGATAGAACCCTAGACGGGGTTTTCCTTATAGTTGTGCTATGCACATGACCATTGTGTACGAGCTGCACACGACGCTTCTTACTAGCCTTCCGTTTAACGGGCCAAACCAAGTGAGACAGTTAGATTTGCATCGTACAAAAATCATCCAAGCGATCGTCATGTGCATAGTGCAATAGCCGTCGCTCTCTCTTGTAGCCTCACGCCTGAGGTTTATATTTAAAAATATGAAGATTTCCAATACAAAATCAATATCGATAGAACTCCACAAGATATATTTTTATACAGTATTATATTGGTTGAATATTGTAGTTGTATATTTGGTTAAATTTAGAAAATATTGAATATTTGAACAAATATATAAACTACTTATTCAATGATTGAGGGAGTACACCATAAAACCCCAAACAATGTGACCACTCACTTTTTCCGCGTGAAATGATCAACCAATCTATTAATAATCACGAACAAATGAGTATATAACATAAGACAACCACTTTACAAATGAAATTTATCGAATGCAACCACTTTACAATCGCGGGAAAAAAACCACTGGATTTTGGACTGCTATTTGCAAAAAATATTAATCGGACATTGATCACAAATTGACGATGTTTCTAGCCGGTGGGACCCAAATTCTAGGGCCTATTTGCTGATGCTGACTAGGACCCACCTGTCAATCCAATTGAAAATAAAAAATGTTATTAAAAAAGGAAAAAGATCGTGGGAGAGGTTTACCCTTGCCGTCACCGTGTGGCACCCCGGCCGCTGCACTCCTGCTCTGGCCACCCTCCTGCTCCCCTAGTTCCCCATCGCATCCCTCATGCTCCCCCCTACTATGAGTCACTGCCACTCTTCGACACGGGCAGGGAGCTCCGTTGCGTCCGCATCCCGCGGGGGTACGACCCCGAAGCCGGAGAGCCTCGTGGTGCGCTCAATGAAGGTTGGCGAGGAACTTGTCAAGGGGTGCTCACTTGCGGCGAGATGAATCTCGGGTCGGCGACGAACTCGTCTAGGGAAATTAGCGAGGACATTTTTTTCACGCAACCCACCCTAGAAGGGGGGCCGAATTCCATTACTCCGCAGAATAACAGAATACAAGAATCTAGGTTCAAGCGTATCAAGGCGCCACAAAAGAAAAAGAAAAAGCACACCGCTAATCTAGAGGTTCCCGAACCAGAAAGTAAAATGTCGCCTAATGCTAGCAACAAGATAGCAGAAAAGTAGATATCCTGAGCCGAACAAGCCACATCCAGGGTCACTTGCGGCTAGAAACAGATCCACCCCAGGACAAAAGCAATGACACCAGTTAATTGTCCTTGATGCATCATGTTCTTTCTCGTGAGGGGTCCTTCCATTAGAGATTAACTATTTCGAGGAGCCACCAGTAGCATCAGCTGAGGCAGCATTGTCGGTTCTCCCAGTAGCTATATTCATCAGAGCGAGAGCACCAGCACGTAAGGCATCACTATCCTCACAAGAATGAGCACCTCCCCAATATTGCAGTACACAACCCATTTTTCGATCATTTCCAGAAGGGTTTATCTTCCACATCAGAGAGAGTAGTACTGATCAGCAGGTTTACAATGCCCTTCATTTGTTCTTGCAATCCTGTTGGTAACCATCTTCTGAAGGTAAACCTCCAAATTAGCAAGGACATAAAAATTGGTTGTCGTCTTCTTCGTTTGATCCCCACCCGAGACCACCATCACCGAGCATTGCGGTGCTCCGTGGAAATGGCGATGGGGGAGGAAAGCGCGGTCATGCACAACCTCTCCGTCTTGGTGAGCAGCTCCGTATGTGACCCAGCAATGGCGGCAACCCCACATCAATCTTCCTCCCGAGAGCCGGCGATTGGAGAAGGCGCGACCAAGGGAAGCGGGCCAGGGCGGCCGCATGTGCGTCACGGAGGAGGCCCTGTCCACCATGTACTGTGGGATGTTGGACACCTTCCCTCCGCTGCCACCGCATGAGCGCCGGGCTTTCACCGTCGAGCCTGCCACGATCGGGAGCGGGGTGTGTTCTGGGTCATCTTGGGGAGCGACCACAGTTCGATCTCCCGAAGCTAGAGGCGCGACGGCGGCTTGCAGAACTAGGGGAGCGACGATGACGACATCGATACAATGTGGTCAGCAGCATCACATCCACCAGACCTGAGCACCACCGGCTGGTCGACCCCGCCTCTACCGAGCCGGAGCAGGGGCATGCGGGCAGGCAGGGCCACACCAGAGCAAGGGCATGGAGGCGGCGAGTAGGGCGCGCTACGATGGCGGCGGGCAGGGGTAGGGCGCGGCGATGGCGGAGAGCTGGCGCGATGGGCGAGCAGGCGATGACGGTGGTGAGTAGGGTGCGACAACGAGTGAGCAGACGAGCATGGACTCTAGTTATTTTTTTCCTTTTCTTCGTGCTATTGTGATTATTTTTTATTGGGCTGTCACGTGTGGCCTAGTCCACATCAGCAAACTTGCTCTGACTAGTGGGGCCGCGGTGTTAGAACCTGTGATTCGCGTTTAATTCTATTTAGCGTTTTTTGCAAACAGCGGATGAAATCCGATGGTGTTTTGTCCTGCGATAAAGTGGTGGTTCGGTAAATTTAAATCATAAAGTGATGGTTTTATGCTATATACTCTGAGCAAAGTGTTAGCTTCACGATAAGAAAATAACAAAGAACGAAAAATAAATTGTAGCAAGGAGGACACAGATTTAACGTGAAGAAACCTCTCCAACAAAGAGAGGAAAAAACCACGGGCGCCAGCCAACGAAACTTCACTATATCGGGGAGTGTTTACACAACGCCGGGAATTTTCACAGATGCAACTTATCCTAGTCGGCGGCTTACAAGAGGTATATATAACGGTGGAAACTAGGTCTTCAACGATCCGTACCGCGGTGGGGTTTCGGCCCAAGCCTCCGGCGACGGGGCTCGCTCTGCTCCGTCAGAAGTTAGCCTCCTTAATAGAATTTAGATCATACTTCAACAAACTCCACCTTAAGACAAATTCCTTCTTGTAGCATCAAAAGCAATCATCTCCCTAAACAGACAAAGCAAATACTTTCGGCGCCAATAGCCACTTGGTCTAATCAGTTAGACCAACTAAGTTTGAGCAAACTTAGCAACAAGAATAGGTTTAGTCATCATATTAGCAGGATTATAATTAGTGCTGATCTTGTATACTTTTAATTTACCTTGAGCAACAATGTCTCTAACAAAATGGTACTTGACATTAATGTGCTTAGTTCTCTCATGGAACATCTGATCTTTTGTAAGGTATATGACACTTTGACTGTCACAAAACAAAGTAATGCAAGAATCATCTCCACAAAGCTCAACAAACAAACCTTTCAATCAAACAGATTCTTTACAAGCTTCAGCAATAGCCATGTATTCAGCTTCAGTAGTAGATTGTGCAACAACAGCCTACAATGTAGCCTTGCAACTAACAGCACAACCACCAACATTAAACATATAACCTGTGAGGGATGTTCTCTTATCAAAATCGGTAGCAAAATCTGAATCCACATAGCCAACAAGTCCCTCACTGGTCCTGCCAAACTTCAAACAAGCATTGAAAGTGCCAAGAAGGTACCTAAAACCCCACTGAAGTCTTTCAATGTTCTTTACCAGGATTAGCCATGTATCTACTTATCAAATTCATAACATATGATAAATCAGGACAAGAACAAACCATGGCATACATCAAAGAACCAACAACACTAGAATATGGCACCTTTGACATGTACTCAGTATCTTCATCAGTAGTAGGACATTGTAACAGCAAGTATATAGGTGATCCATCAACAAACTTAATGTAAACACAACTATCATATTGAGACCTCTCAAAACCATGTGAGATCATAAACAAATCAAACCTTTTATACCACTATCTTGGAGATTGCTTTAAGCCATAAAGAGACATTTTTAACGTGCACACAAAATCCTCTTTACCAGGCACTATGAACCCTTGTGGGTGGTCCATGTACATTTCCTCCTCAAGCTCCCCATGCAGGAAAGCAGTCTTGACATCTAACTGCTCAAGGTCAAGTTCACGCATAGCCACAATACTAAAGAAAGTGCGAACAGAACTATGCTTTAGAAATGAGGAGAACACATCATTGTAATCAATACCTGGAATCCGACTTAACCATTTTCTACTAACCTTGCCTTAAATCTCGAAGGCTCTTTAGGAGATAAACCTTCCTTTTTCTTGAAGATCCACTTGCAGTGGACTGCCTTCTTTTATTTGGGCAAGCGCACAACATCACATGTGCAATTTTTCTCAAACGATTCCATCTCTTCTTGCATAGCAGAAACCCACTTCTCACGATCATGGATGCAACAGCTTCATTGTATGCAGCAGGTTCAGAATCATGCTCCACCTATTCAGCACAACTCAAAGCGTAATGAGCAAGATTACACTCTTCAATTAAATGAGTTGGTTGAACTATGTTATGCCTCGGTCTATTAGCATCGATAGACTCATGTGGTTGCTGCAAAAAAATAGGTGAATGCTGAACAACATCATCATCAATGTTTTTCTCATGAGTATCATCAACCACAACATTATTATCAATAGTTTTCTGTAGGTGCTCCACCTGCCTCTCCAATGCCAATAGGAGAGGGATATGATGGCAAGCTGTCATGATACATAACAGATTCATTGAAAATAACATTCCTACTTAACAAAATCTTTTTAGTTTCGAAATTTCATAGTTTATATGCTTTAACTCCTGAACCATAACCAAGGAATATATACTTAACAACTCTAGGCTCTAACTTTCCATTATCAACGTGAGCATATGCAGTGTAACCAAAAACTCTCAACTGTGAATAATTAGCAAACGAACCCGACCATACCTCAATGAGATTTTTCTTCTCAAGTGGAATAGAAGGTGACCTGTTGATGAGGTAGTGTGTTGGCTGCTTCAGCCCAGAAACGTCTATGCATAATGATACGTCCATTTTGCATCACTATTCTATGTCTTAATTCACTATTATTCATTGATATATTTCGTATTGAGGGGTGATACTTATGTTATTTCATCTGTTTTTGTATGGTTGATGACTTTTGGAGCATGGACCACTGCAGTCAGGATTCTGATGGAAAATGGGCTGTTTGGAGGCAAAATTCGCGAAGATCAGAAAATCCAGGAAAATATACGGAAAATCCTATTTTTCTAGAAGACTCAGGATGCCAGAAGACGGAGTGGAGATGGGCCACAGGGGGCCCACACCACCCCATGGCGCGGGTAGCCCTAGGCCGCGCCAGGAGGTGGTGTGGCCACCCTGGCCCACTCCAGCCTCTCCCCTCTGGCGTATATCATCCTCCCGAAACCCTAAGACTCGGGGAGCAACCACAGAAAGATTCCGCCGCCTCTGCGGGGCGAAAAACACTGAGAGAGAAAGATCTCTGCGGCAAACAGATTTCTGCCGGGGGAATTCCTTCCTGGAGAGGGGAGATCGTCGCCATCAACACCACCATCAAGCTGGACTTCATCGGGATCATCATCATCATCACCATCAGCACCCTCATCACCATCTCCATATTGATGTAACAATTGGGTTGAATCTTGCATAGTTCATAGGGGAAACTTTCCCGGTGTTGATTACTCTTTATAGTTGATGCTATTGAGTGAACCATTGAATTATTGTTTATGTTCAGATTATTATACATCATTATTCCATCTCTGATCATGATCCATATGATGTCTTGTGAGTAGTTCGTTTTGTTCTTGAGGACATGGGAGAAGTCATGTTGTTAGTAGTGGAGTTGTGTTGAGAAAGATTCAATAGTTTGATATTTAAGTTGTGGTATACTTCTTCTAGTGGTGTCATGTGAACGTCGACTACATGACACTTCACCTATATGGGCCTAGGAGAATGCATTGTATATTTGGCTACTAATCGTAGGGGTTGCCGGAGTGACAGAAACCTGAACCCCCGTTAGGAAACCATTGCACAAGGGACATAAGGGTCTTAGAGTTTAAAGCTGTGGTTAAGTTTCTACCTTAATTACTTTCTTGTACTTACGGATGTTTGCAAGGGGTATAATCACAAGTAAGTATTAGTCCTAGGAAGGTCGGTACATTAGCACAGGTTCACCCACACAACACTTAGCAAGCTAAAGAAGATTAATCAACTATATGAAGCGAAAGCACTTGACAGAATTCCCATGTGTCCTCGAGAACGTTTGGTCATCTTAAGTAATACAACCGGATTGTCCTTTGCTGCATAAAGGATTGGGCCACTTGCTGCATTTATTCCTACTGTCTTTTATTTACTCGTACTTTGTTTACTTGCTTTATCAAAAATCCCTAAAAATCCGTTTGCTAAGTATTTGCAGAGAATTCCTGATCCATACCACTAGCCAGCACCTTCTGCTCCTCGTTGGGTTCGACACTCTTACTTATCGAAAATACTGCGATACACCCCCTATACTTGTGGGTCATCAAGACTATTTTCTGGCACCGTTGCCGGGGAGTGAAGCGCTATTGGAGAGTGGAACTGGTAAAGGAAACTTCTACTGTGAGTATTGTTTACTTCTGCTAGTTGCTTTATTTTTGTTATGGATAATTCGCTGAGTTTCTTATTTGGTAATGCTACTACCACTGCTAAGGTAGTAGATAAGCCACCACCTGCTGAGAATGATGTTTTCAAAATACTTACAAGAATTATTGATCGTGTTATGGATAACTACTATGTTGGGGATGGAACTGTCCATCCCGGTGATCATTTACTCTTTATACACGAATTATGCGGGTTGTTCAAGTGTGCAGGTATTACTACAGATCAAGTTAAGAAGAAGTTATTCTCATTATCACTGAAAGGAAGAGCTGAGGAATGGTATAAGCTGTTGAAGAATGGTCAAGCTCTGAAATGGGAGGAAATAGTGCCTCTCTTTTATTCAAAGTTTTATTCTCTAGTGAGATTCATAAAGATCGGAATCAAATATACAACTTTTGGCCTCTTGATGGAGAGAGTACAGCTCAAGCTTGGCGGAGATTGAAGTTACTAATGCTCAAATGTCCTATTCATGAGATCCCCAACAATATTATTATCAACAACTTTTATGCAAGGCTCCCTCTACACGACAAGGATTTATTAGATGCTTCTTGTGCTGATCATTCACTCGCATGGAAGAAGAAGCTAAATGGGATCTTCTGGACCGTATTCAAGACAATGCTGAAGCTTGGGAGGATGACAAAGGTAGAAAGTCAGGTAAAAATTTGATTATGAATGCATTGAATCTTTTATGGGAACTGATGACTTTCAAATATTAAAAATGCTTATGGTCTAGACTCTCAAGTTATTGCTTCTTATTTTAAGGCTTTTGCTTCCTACATTGAAGTGCCTAAAAAGAAGTGGAATAAGTATCATGAACCTTATAAAGATATTGCTAAGAGTGTTCCTGCAAGAAATACTAAAGTTTATACTGCTAATCATGTTTTACCTGAACCTTATATTGAGAAAATGCCTTTTCCAGTTAAGGTAAAGGAACATTCTATGATAGCTAGTATGGTTAATGAAAGTACAAGTAAGGCTGTTGAACCTGATAAACAAATGGATGCTAGACCTATAATAGCAAGTGTGAAAGACTTTGTTACTAAATATAAAGAAGAGGGACACACTATCCTTTGTAAGGATACCTCTAATTTTGTTTCACAAAGTAGTGTTATGAGAGCTAGTATTCCTGTGTTTTCTGTTAGAATAAGTGATCATTGCTACGATGGTCCTTGTGATAGCTATATTGTTAAATTTATGCATGATACTGAAAGTTACTATGAGAGAGGTCCCCATACATCTGAAACATAACTTTTCACTTCTTAAAAGCATCTGAAACATCAGATTTATGTTTCATAAAATATGACCACACTTTTCTTGAGTAGTCATCAATAATAGTAATCATGTAATTAACACCACCAATAGATGTCTTATGGGAAGGTCCCCATACATCAACATGCACATAATCTAATATGTCTTCAGTTGTATGAACATAAACATTGAATTTAACTCTTTTATGCTTACTAAAAACACAGTGTTCATAGAACTCAAACTTACTCAAGTTGCAACCATCAATCGGCTCTCTCTTGACTAATTCCACCATGCCATGTTCGCTCATATGCCCAAGATGCATATGCCATAGATTTGTTTCGCCACAATCATCAGAATTGTTAGAAGTAACAGCAACAACAATACCAGGCAAAGTGCTACCTCTAAGAACATATAACTTAGCAGAATTCATATCACCTATCATGTGAATAAGAGAACCTTTTGATACCTTTAACAATCGATGCTCACCGACGTACTTGTATCCATCAACATCCATGGTACTCAGGGAGATCAGATTTGTGGCCATGCTTGGTATGTACTTCACCTCATTCAATGTACGTGTCACGCTATCATGTGTCCTGATCTTAACAGATCTAGCGCCGACAATATGGCATGGGTTGTTGTTCCCCACACGCACAAAATCTCCAGTCTGCACAGACTCATATGAACTAAACCAATCTTTGTTACAACAAATATGAAACGAACATGCAGTATCAAGTATCCATTGATCATCACGAGAAGCATAAGCAGCAAAAATGTCTAAACATTCACCGTCATAACTATCAGCAGAAACAATAGCAGCCTTACCAGCACCTTCAGACTTATATTTCAGTTGGTAAGTTCCGTTCCTTTTCTCCTTATTCTGCAGTTTCCAACAATCATCAATAGCATGATTAGATTTCTTACAATACCTGCAGAACTTATCCTTTCCCTTGGACTTCGAACGACCTCTACCGTCCTTGCTCTTATCTCGGTTGCCGTAGTTGTTAAATCTCTGCTTGGTCCTTCCACGAACCTACAGAGTTTTAGCCTTGTATGATGATCCATCTGTTTGTACCATAGTTTTCATCGTATCCCTTTATTTGAGGGCCTCTTGTACTTCATCAAGGGTTAGTTTATCACGGCTCAACAATATGGTATCGCGAAAGTGTGTGTAACAACTTGGCAGCGAGCATAAAAGTAAGAGACCTAGATACTCCTCATCATATTTTACCTCCATAGATTGCAAGACAGGAACGATCTCTCTAAAAACGGATAAGTGATTCATTACCGATCCACCTTCTTGCAGTCTATGCGAGAACAAATTCATCTTCACATGCATCTTACTGGTTAGATTCATTACCGATCCACCTTCTTGCAGCCTATGCGAGAACAAATTCATCTTTACATGCATCTTATTGGTTAGATCCTTTTATATGCATATCGATTTCAGTTTCGCCGTCAACACTTCCTGCCAGATATTATTAGATAGATGAAGTTGAATCAAAGACAGAGCCTTACGGTCCTTCCGATTCTCTTCATCGGACCAGCCCTTAGCATCCTTTCCATCGAATCCATCTAGCGCTTCATCCAGATCTGAAGTTTGGGCGAGAATTGCCCGCATCTTTACTTGCCACAAGGAGAAGCTTGTGATATAGTCCAGCTGCGATAGATCGAACTTCAATGACAATATGTCGCAAACCCTAGATTAGAACCTGGGGCTCTGATACCACTTGTTAGCTTCTTGACAAACAAATAACGAAGAACGAAAAAGAAATCGCAGCAAGGGAGACAAAGATTTAACGTGGAAAAACCTCTTCAACAAAGAGAGGAAAAAACCAGGGACGCCAGCCAGCGAAACTTCACTATATCGAGAAGTGTTTACACAATACCGGAGAATTTTATAGATGCAACTTCTCCCAGCCGGCGGCTTACAAGAGGTATATATAATGGTGGAAACCTAGGTCTTCGACGACCTGTACCGCCGGGGGCTTCGGACCAAGCCTCCGGCGACGGGGCTCGCTCCGCTCTGCCAGAAGTTAGCCTCCTTAATAGAATTTGGATCATGCTTCAATACAAAGTACAAATAATTCTAAAAATTATAAATATGCCTCAGATCATCTACCAAGAACACAACCGCTAAAACGAGCCGGAGGCATGCTGCTCTTCCCTAGCTTGAGCCGGCCAAAACTTGTCATTGTACAATTTATTGAGGTAGGCAGACGGATATGTGAGGTAGTGCGACTGGCTAACTAGAAAGTGTATGCCGAGGCGAGGGTGGGCAAAAATGGTTTAACCGGGTTTAGATAGTTCATTTTCGTATAACTAGATTGGACCTCCCGATTGAGATTGTGAAGAAAAGTATCCCCCCACCGGCCGGTTTACATGACTTGCACGGTTTCAGTTTTTGCCAACTCCTAGCCGATCAGGCCGCCGAGTCTACGCTCGCAGCTCACGACTCGCAAGCATGGTAGCCGAAGGGGTGATGAAACTAGCGGTGCCGAGCGTTACGAGGCGCCTCGTCATCCCAATGAATCTGAACCTATCCCATCAGATAATGAATACAAGAGCTATTGAGAGGATTCTTAATTGATTTGTCCGTGGACATGTCGCGCGACTGCTGCCTTTACATGTCGGATCGACGCGGATAGCCGTCGAAGGTTAGGCACGGGGTCCACCATTAAGTTGACAACTTAACCGTAGAATTAGTGAGAGGAGGCGGACCTGGGCAAGTACACCCTCGCCCAGTGTTTTCCTAGCTTGGCCGCCATAAAAGTAGTCAAGTATGCCTCGTGCTTCAGTGTTGTGAGATATTTTGAGCGACGGCCAAGCCCAATGGGTCAGAGACCATTTTGGCACGAGATTCTTGTGCTCTGTCTCCGCGATGAACCGATGATGCGACGGAACTCGGAAGCGCCTCGTCAGCGTGCCATGCCCGGCCCAGGGGCCAGGGTCAGTGGACAGTGGATCACGTCACTCCGGCCGGCAACGCCATGCCATGCCATGGCGCGGCGCCGTGCACGTCTCTGGCAATGGTATGCATGGTTCGCTTGTCATGGAGCCCACGGCGCCGCCGAAAGGCTATCCGGGACAGGGACCAACTATAGCACATCCACGTAGCCTACGTAGTAGGACAGAGAGGTGACCCGGCGCCCACTGTCATGGCGCAGCGCGGCTACTGGTTGCTGCTTTGTGTTGTCCAATCAATTTAGCATGTGTATGCATCTTTAGTTAATTACTTTATTATTATCCCGTCCACAGGTTAGTACTATAGTTAAACTACTCCACCTTTTAGTTTACAAATAGATGACATCTTCGAGCGAATATTAAACATGAGTACATATACAAACTTGCTGATGTAAAACTTAGCCAAAATCATATTTATGATTATTTAAAAATGGCGAACGATATCAGGCATGGAGGCTCTCTCAAAGCTTGCTCTTACCAGTTTTCGCTGACAATATCACTCTCTACCATATGTGCAAAATCGAAAGTGATTTCTCACATTTTGTACAAAACAATGCAATGCATATTAAGTATTTTCTCCGTCCCAAATTAATCGACTCTATCTAAATCAGCATGTATCTAGACACTAAAACACGTTTAGATGCGAACGTGCGTATCTAGATAAATTTGAGTTAGTTAATTTAAAACGGAGGGAGAAACTTAATTACATTTACAAAAGGATGATTTCCTATCACAACAACTCCAACCATTTTACAGAAGTTATGGGTAGATTTTAACACACACACACACCCGGTTCCCTATATGCATTTTTTTTCTACGTTGTCAAAACCGAAGATGGATTCTTTTCCTAAATTTACCAACATACAAGACCATTTCGGATTTCTTTATCAAATCTTCTAATTTAATATGATGTCTTTTGAAGCACCATGGTACTTTTTAAATAGGGATGTGCTAGCGACTCGGACTAGAATGGCTCCACATTTGTCTGGTTGACGACCTAGCAATTTTATTGTGTACCCTTAATGGTGGATATTTTTTCTACCGTGAGCTAAAGGGGCGCCTGCTTAGTTAAGCCGGGCTAGGCAGCATTTGGAGCACGGGTCCAGGTGGCTCAAAATTTTGAACTTCCAATTTTCGACTACGAAGTTTTTATTATTTTTTAAAATATAGATGGATGTAGTCAGTGTTGTATTCTATCAGTATGTAAATTTTTAGTAAAAAATACCTTTTATTCTTTTTTTATACTGAAGGCCATGGCCGTGCGTTAAATTAATAACGCCGAAACTGCAAGGTACAAGGTGCTGAGAGATCAGCTTACATGCAGCAAGCACCAAGCAAGCAAAAGATAAACAAAAAAAATACAGCTTGGGCTTCGAGGCCATCGACCATTGGCAAGATTGGACAAAGAGAGAGGACGCCGTGGAGATAGACCCATCAGCGGCAAAAGCTCCAGCCTTTGTCAACTCCTGGCACGACATTGAAGATGAGCCATCCTTCTCCACCTCCGAAGAAGGCCCCTGCCTTCTCGCCCTGGTTCGAAGGGCGACGTAAGGTCATGAGGTGGAACACCTCACCCTAGAGCATGGATGGGCAACATAAGCGAGTCGCCAAGGAAGAGAGCAACCGGCAAGAACACCTCTGAACACAAGCTATCCACGAACAGCGTCGCCGTCCATAACACCAACCATCCAAATAGACGCAAGCTTTAGGACGAGAATCCGAAGAAGACACAGCAAAAAGATGGCTACCGTCGCCGTGGAAGGCCAGACCCTGGATCTAACTGACCACAAACCACAAAGCCTCCGGGAGCACGCCGCTGCAGGCAGGCCACACACATAGCACGAGCACCTTCCGACAAACCCAAGGCGACACCTTCAAGAAGGAAATAACGCCAGGACGCCATTGCCACCCAATCCGAAGATTTAGGTTTTTCACCCGGGCATAGGAAGGAGGGAAAGGGGTGTACCTCGACGTCGCCCCCAAGGAGGAAGACGGCATCATAGACGTCGCTGATGGCGTGACCGCCACCGCCGGCCAAAGACTTATCCTGGACAGAGCCCCAACCCCACCACCTCGAGGGATCCATATTCACATAGATCAGAGCTTGAGGGGTAGCATCGTGCGTAGAGAAGCCGCCGCCTTAAGATCTGGACATGAGGCCAATGGGGTGGCCACCGTCCTGTGACAACCATCCATAGTCCCCTCGCCGTCCCCGCAACCAAGAAGGACGGCCATCAGCCCCAGCGAGCATCTCCCTGCTACTAGGAACGACATCGCCTCCACCAAACAGGGCCGCCACCCATGAATCCATGGTCTCTTCCAGGGTCGCGGCGGGGCATCCCAGCCACCGGCCACCCAATCCAAGCGCCGGCGGGCCGAGCTGGAGAGAAGGACGTGGTTGAGGTCGCCGAGCAGCTTCCGGCAGCGGAGAACAGACCCCCCGCACAATGGCCAACCTCCATGCCACCATGCAAGGGGGCCCCATGGGGAAATCCCTGCCGCTCCCATCACCGGCGCTGCGGGGCTTAGCCGGCAGCAGCCTCAGAGGACGGCGAGGGGAGGGCAGGGGAGGAGGCAGCGGGGGTTAGAGTTTTCTCCCCCACAGTCGCCCAGAGGAGACGACGCGAGGGAGACGCACTATTCTCCAATACCTTTTATTCTGGGCTCGGAAAAAAGATAAAATGAGATTTTGTCGTTGGTAAATAGTGAACAGTGGCGAGGAGTGCACTAAAGTGGAGATTTTGTCTTTTGTGAGATTTGTTATTTTTGCTAAGCCTAAATATAAAATATTTCTGTACGTAACTCTACACACTGGTCGAATATATAGTTGTTTACATCTATATTTTTTTGAACTTTTTGAAATATTAAAAATCAATGATTCGAATTTTTGAAATAAAGGGCTACGTGGTGCCCATGCTCCAAAGCGACTTGGCCAGGCCGGCTAATAGCCAACATGTGGGGCCCCATTCTTGTTCTACGTCGCAAATTGCAAATGTGAAAGAATCCAGGAAGGAATAGATAATTTAGTTATGCTCCAATAATAGATGGAACACTTGGGAGGGCATAATTACTTATATTGTTGATGACATAATCCTGAAACGCAAGAGGATAAGATAAACAAGAAAACCGCATCGCCTCAGTTTCCATTGAATGGATCATTTTGCCTCATCCGACTAATGCGCACAAAAGTAGGCATCCGAGCAATTGACATAGTGACTCGTTCTTTTGTACCTTTGTGATGTGACGACTATACATGGACGGTGCCATAAAATAAAGCCCCTCTCATTTTCCAAAACCTTCTCTGCATTATTGTTTGGTACAACATTATTCGAGCATGGCTCTGTTTTATGTATACCAAAATTGTATCGTTATGTGAAACACATTATCGTGAATAAAGTGCGAATAGTCAAACATAAACATGATATACACGTGGGTAGCTTGGTAAAAAAAAATACGAGATAAGCCATGCACGTAGCTCCTGACAAATTTACTGAGAGATGAAAGCTGAAGTTCAGTTCTTTTCTAATAAGCCTTTTGCTGATATGTTTATAATTAATTTTCTACGATGATTTATTTTAGGCCTATGAAAAATTGTGATGGGCAGCTTAATGATGGGTTATTAGAAGAAGAAAATGAGGTTTGGAAGGTGACCCCAACACAGCTTTGCATCCTTCCTGTAGTGTAATCAGCTTAACATACTAACCTACAACCTCAAGTCAAAAGCTGACCGTTAGGTGGCACGCATCAACTACAGCATCACTGCTTGTGGCTGCATACAAACTTGTCCAACCGCATCAGTCATTAAACAGAACAATAAGTCTGTAGCCAAACAGCTTTGTATGTGATTCTTGTGTTTCTCCTTCCTGGCGTTCTATTTCCGGTAAAATCTAACATGTCACGAGACATTTTATTTATCTCATTCAATGGGCAGGCACTCAAAAACAAAATCGTGACAGCTAGCTGCTGTTCTTCTTTTTTACCAATCAGAACCACTTAGTAGTATTTTACAGTGTGGTCAGAACTCACTTTTTACCACACAGGTCGCTGCATACCGCAGTGCGCTAAATTTTTTTAATAATACATTTTTTTTATAATTTTCACGAATAATACGCGATTTGAGGGATTGTCAAATATAGCGCGGTATCAGTTTTTGAAAAGCTGAAAGGACTAGTCTGTTTTTGAAAAAACGACTACCGTGTGTCAGGGCGTGTCAGGGGTTTGAATAACCGACAAGGTCCGTCGGCTTTTCAATTAAAGGCGAGAAGCTATGAGGAAGAGGAAGAAGGACGCGCGGGGCTGGCCGGGGCGCGCGTGGATAAGAAGAGGGGCTGGTTGGCTGTTGAATTAAAGACGAGGGCTGGTCACCTTTTCAATTAAAGACGAGGACTAGTCGACTTTTCAATTAAAGACAAGTCACTGTCTCCCGAGAGCCCGGCCGGGTGGGGTCCACTCTCACACCTTTCGGTGCTTCAAAAAACGAGATGTCGCGGTCGGCTTTTGAATAGACGACGCCGCGCTAAATTCCATAATCCCTCAGATCATGTTTTATTCGTGAAATTTATGAAAAAAATGTATTATTTAAAAAAATTTAGCCTGCACGTTCCACAACCGATGCCATCTCGAGGGTCCAAGAGCGACAGGTCATCAGCTCGGAATGGATGAATCATCTATGCACAAATCTCCGGCCCACACGTCTCTCCTTCTCCATCTGTCTAATCCTTTTTTCCTATTCTTCGCTAAGAAAGATGATTTTGAACAACCAGTCCTCCTTCACCGATCACCTTTATCGCCATCCCGTCTCTGTCTAGGGCCGCCTCCGCTGAACGTGCAACCTAAACACTGTAGCGCGGGGCCACGTGAGGATTCAAATTCTGGTACTGATATTTATACAACTCAAATAGTAAGCGAGAATGAGGTTGGGTCTGGGCAAGTGTTGTGTAGAACCGTAGTCATGAAAAATATCCCACTCATAAATAAAAGGAGTAGCTTAAATCTCAAAACAGGCTTACGTCCAGCTGAAAATACTAGCTTAAACCTTTCTCAAAAAAAAATACTAGCTTAAACCATAATTGTAACTTTGTGAGATGCACGAGGTTTTTTCTTGTTTACCGCATGAGTTGTTATAATTTTTGTTGGATAATGGACTGCAAGATATAAAATAATGATAAATGCTTATGGCTCAAAGGAATGACTTAAAGTGATAATATCCTTGATAGATTCATGTGTGATCCAAGTGTAACAATTTGTTAGTCCATTAAAAAAAGATCAAATGAATTTATTATGCAAAGAAGATGAATGAAGATTCATGAAGAAAAACTCAATTTATTGAGATACTGTTTTTCAAATACAAAGAGTTGAATGAACGAGATTGTCTCGGGGATTAGAACATAAAATCCATTTGGGTAATTATTTACCATATGAGGTTATGAAAACCCTAAAGATTATTAATGCGATATGTGTATTTAAAAGGATTGAAATTAACATAGGATGAGCTAATAAATTCGTCTTGATGAAAGGGTCAAAAGATTTTGATTTCATCTGGAATGATGAAGAGATCTAAGAGTAAGTGGGAGCACAAGGATCTATATGATATTATATGTGGAAGATATAAACTTTATAATATATGAACTTCAAATTCTTAGTGTAAAAGTTGTTAATAATTACTTAAAGCTTTAGGCTGAGTTTTGTATTTTGTATCGTGATCTATTAGGATAGATGAACAAGTAAATAACACTTAGCTAGAAAGGCTATTTTAAAGGAGAATAAAAGGAATTTGTTGTTGGGTTTCTCATAAGGAATTAAAATCTTCCGATACTATGAACACACCAAGATCGACTATGCAAGAACACGAGATATAGATCTAATAGAATAGATCTAGATCTAGATCTAGAAGAACTCACCAACATATGCATCCGAAGATACTCAGTGTAGTTCGTTGACGACGATCACGTCGATCCCCGCAGCTAGGCGTATCTATCCTAGCCGCGAGGAGAAGCTCCACTAGATGGAGGATCGAATGTACGATCCCTCCGTAGGCTACATGCATATAGCCTCCCAATTTGTGCAGCTTCCCGCCTGATGAGGATATGCCAAAGGAGGTATGCCCAGCAGAACGTTCCGAGTGGGCCGAAAGGTCTGCGAGTGCGTCTGAAGGACAACGACTGAACTATGAAGAAAGGAAAGGCCCATCGACTGACGACTGGAAGCCCAAAAGCGTAGCAGAAGCCCGGTCGGATTAGGTCAAAAGTCTCCGGATCCTTATCTTGTTCGGGGACAGCTTGTAAACCCTAGCGAGGTGCTTCATATATAAACCTCCCTAGGGTACCCTGGAACCTTACGTTCCATCAGACACCCCCTCAAGCGACTCGCTGCCTAGCCGCCGAGCTCGCCACCCTTGTAACTCGCTCCCTCATAATCTAATCTAGCAGGAGTAGGTCTTTACCCTCCGGGGGCCGAACCTGGGTAAACCCATGTGCATCCGCCCCCATCTCGCACCGCAGATGGCCGCCAACTCTTCCTCACGAAACACTCAATCGCTGCCAGTGGCAGCGACTGCGTGGCCATTTTCACGACAGTGGCGCCCACCGTGGGGCATAGCGGGACTGGCCTGAGTTCTGCGGCAAGACCCTACTCGCCGATCGATCGGCCGATCGCCACTGGTCGCATGATCGCCATCGGCGGGATCTTACAGATCCTGCCCAGCAGTTACATCCCGGCGTCACGCCCGGTCACCCATGCCGCGGTGATGCCGGTTGGCCCCAGCCGCGACGGTGATCGTCGGCGGATCGCCGCCACACCGTGACCTGCTTTCGGAGGAGCAGGTCCGCTCCATCAGGAGCCTCGTCACCGAGTACGACTCGGCCGCCAACGACGCGGTCGAGACTAACGCCGCCACCAACGATGACGCCCTAAACGACGACGCCGACTCCGCGACCCCTGCATCGGTCGGCGGATCCATCACCGCCGCGTCACGGGAGGACTCCATCATGCGAGTCTCCAACCCCGAGGACTTCGAGGACCCCTCCATCCTGGGGATCTTTGACTCCGATTCCGGCTCAGAATCCCCCGAGGATCTTCGCGCCCGATCCAATCACTTCAACGCGATCTACATGGCGGGTAGCACGGCCGCCCCACCAAATCCGTTCTCCATGCCGATCCCGCCGACCGCGACGGCCACGGAGGTGGAGCAAGCCCGTCTACGGCCCGCGGAGGCGCAACGCAACGAACTCGCCGAGCGCGAGAAATACCGCCTCGAGCGAGAGACGGCGCGGGAGCTGTCACTTTACCACTAGCGCCGCATCAGGACCCGCCTGAACCCCGACGTTCAGGGCCGTGTCCTGAATTTCAACGACGAGGGCGACCCCACGCGCGCCGCCGAGCGCGAATACTGCGAGAACGCGCCGCCAGGTGGGAGCAACCCCGCAAGACCACCACCTGGAGCGCCGGCGACTGGGGCTCCTCCACCACCCATGGCCCGCGCGCCCCCACCGGACCAACGGCGGATCATCATCTCACCTCAAGCCCGTGACGCCAACGGGCTACCACTATACTCCACCCCGATGGACAATGTCGTCGCGGCTGATGCCGCGATCGCTAACCTCGATGTCCAAGGCGACGGCGGGCTACAGATCCAGTATGCCAAGGCCCTACTCGTCAGGGCCGTCGAGCAACAAGCCGCGAGAGTCGATCCGTGGGGGCGGATGTACTCCCGCTCTTCAGCAAGCAGGGCGGCATCAAGCGGCCACCCCACCGTGGCAAACGCATTAGTTTGCCCACCACCCCAGCCCCTGGCAAACCAACCACGGGCCGCCAATCATGCGTTGTCAACCAACGAGCCGCGACCGGCGAACAACACGGTCACTGCCAACGGGCAACCCCTCGACGCTCGAACGAACATCATCAACAATCAGATGTGGCGGTCGCGCCAGCCCTATGACCTGCGGCACACCCTCACCAACCGCGGTGAACCGGAGCCAAGAGGCTCGCTCAGCCGAGTCGGGCCGCAATGTTTTGGACCAATGATCCGCGGGGAAAAATACCCCGCCAACTTCAAGGCCCCTAAGGAGATCGAGAAGTACGACCCAACATATGACCCCGCTGTCTGGTTGGACACATACCTCATGGCAATGGGGATCACAGGGCACACCGACTTGCTCGCCGCTCGCTACCTCCCCCTGATGATGGAGGGTGCGACCCGACAGTGGATCAACACACTCCCTCCCGACAGCATTGATTCCTGGGAAGAAATGCGGGACGCCTTCGTTAGACACTTCGAGGGATCTTACACCCACGCCACCACCATAGTGGACCTGGAGCGATGCATCCAGGGACAACGCGAGTCGACCTGCCGGTGGATCCAAAGGTGGCAAGAACTGTGGATAAACGCCTCTGGCATCCACCCAGACACGGTGATACACTGCTTCAAGAACGCATGCCGGTACGAACCCCTAGTCGCCAAGATCAAGAGGGTCTACCGGACGCTCGATAACATCCCCGACCTCCTCGAGATCGCCAAGCGCTATGCGGAGGAGGACCCCAACCAAGACTCCAACGACGAGTCGGGAGGAAGACGTCGCACTAGCATCCACGACAGTGGGCGCCTACGCGACATGCACTACAACAACACCCACATCACCGGCAAGTGCCGGACGGACGGGCGAGTCGATTTCGTCGCCAACGCCGGCTACGGCCAGCGTGACTCCAAGAACTACCGCTGCGACGGAGGAAACTACCGCGCCAACAACGCGACGAGGCCGAAATTCGACCCCGCCGCCCTGCTCAATCAGCCCTGCATCTACCATAGCAGGGAGGGAAAACCCGCCACCCACACCACCGCCGATTGCCACTCTCTCAAAGAGATTGAGAAGGCGAGATGTGCAAGGGAGGACCCCAACAACAACCCACCTCGGGACAACGGGAACGACGGCGGCTTTGGAACCGCCGTCAGGTCGCTACATACCTTCACCGGACTCGGCACCAAGCGTGAGAAGGTGCTCACCCGCGTGGTAGCCGTCAATGCGGTGACGCAAGTCAACATCCCTCGCTTCCTAAACTGGTCCGAGCAGAGCATCACCTAGAGTCGCCAGGACCACGCACCAAGAATCGAGTACCCAGGGCGAGTCGCCCTGGTAGTCAGGCCCAAGGTGGCCGACTACTGGCTGCCCAAGACGCTGATGGACGGAGGGAGCTCCATCAACATCTTGTACCTCGACACGTTCAAAAGACTCCAGCTCCCAGAAACAGCCATCGAGCCAACACTGACGACATTCCACGACATCGTCCTCGGTCGGAAGGCGTACCCGATCGAGAAAGTGACGCTGCCAGTCACCTTCGACACTCTAGCAAACTACCGCACGGAGAGGATCGTCTTCGAGCTGGTGAACTTCTGCAGCCCCTACAACTGCGTCTTGGGCCGCCAGGCATTCGCAAAGTTCATGGCGACCCCACACTACGCCTACAACATGATGAAGCTTCCCGGGCCAAGCGGCATCATCAACGTCCACGGCGACCCCGACATGGCCGTGGAATGCGAGGAAAAAGGTGCCGCGCTCGCCGACGCCGTCATCGCCACGGAGACCGACCACGCGGAGGAGCTCGCGAAATACACAGGCAACATCAACAAGGATGACCCCACCATCCTGAAGAAACCAATCGCCGCGAACTCCATGTTCGAGGCGACCACGCACACCCGCATCGTCGAGCTCGTCCCAGGCGACTCCAGCCAGACGGTCACCATCGGGGCGCATATGAGCCTCGCATAGGAAAGCGCGCTCATCGGGTTCCTCCATGAGAACCACGACATCTTCGCATGGAAGCCGTCTGACATGCCAGGTGTCCCGAGGGAACTTGCTGAGCACAAACTCAATGCCGACCCCAAAGTGCGACCTGCAAAGCAGTCGCTACGGCCCTTCAATGAAGTGCGCCGCCGAGCAATTGCTGAGGAAGTCCAGCGCCTGCTAGCCACAGGCTTCATCCGGCCAATCAAATACTCCAAGTGGCTAGCAAACCCAGTCCTGGTTCTCAAAAAGAACAACACATGGAGAATGTGCATCGATTACACCAACCTCAACAGCACATGCCCGAAGGAGGAGTTCATCCTACTGCGCATCGATCAAATCATCGACTCGACCGCGGGATCGGAGTCGCTGTGTTTTCTCGACGCTTACTCTGGCTATAACTAGATCAAGATGGCGGTCGAAGACGAGGAGAAGACGACGTTCATCACGCCATTCGGCGCATTCTCCTACACGGCCATGACGTTCGGCCTCAAGAACGCAGGCGCCACATACCAGAGGTGCATGCAGGAGTGTCTAGCGAGCCAAATTGGCCGCAACATTCACGTCTACATCGACGATGTGGTGGTAAAATCCACCCGCCAGGACGACCTGCTAGCCGATCTAGCTGAATCCTGGAAAATGCACCTTCGACATACCCACCGGACAGCTTCTGGGATACGTAGTCTCCAAGCGAGGCATTGAAGCCAACCCCACCAAGATCGACACCATCGCACGACTCGAGAAACCCGAGTGCCTGCGCGATGTCCAAAAGTTGGCAGGGCGAGTCGCGGCCCTCAGTCGCTTCATCCCCCGACTAGGCGAGAAGGCAATGCCTCTCTACCGCCTGATGCGTAAGAGCCCAATGTTACAATGGGACGCGGAGGCCGACGACCCACTCAAAGCGCTCAAAGAAGTGCTACTCGCGGCACCACTACTCGCCGCGCCACTCGACAAAGAGCCAATGATCGTTTACGTCGTGGCCTCCAATCGAGTCGTCAGCGTCGTGATGGTCGTCGAACGACCGGAAGAGGGCAAGGAGCGCCCCATACATCACCCCGTATACTACATTAGCGAAGTCCTAACGGACTCACGACAGCGCTACCCGCAATACCAAAAACTGGTGTACGCGGTATTCCGAGCACAACGGCGACTCCCACAGTACTTCCAGGAGCACCCAATCACGATGGTCTCCTCTGCGCCCCTACAGGACATCATACGCAATCGCGAGGCAACCGGGCGAGTCGCCAAGTGGGCCGTCGAGATCGGCGTCCACAACATCAAGTACGAGCCCCGAAAAGCGATCAAGTCACAAGCCCTGGCGGATTTCCTTGCAGACTAGGAAGAAGCACAGCAGCCATAGAAGCTCCCATACCTCCACTACTGGTCGCTCCACTTCGACGGCTCCAAGAACGCCGACGGTGCGGGGGCTGGGGTCATACTGACCTCCCCCAAAGGAGACAAGCTCCGCTACGTGCTCCATCTCAACTTCAAGCCCTGCACCAACAACATGGCGGAATACGAGGCCCTCCTTCACGGCATGAGAGCTGCCAAGGAGATGAACATCAACCGCCTACGATGCTATGGCGACTCCGACCTAGTCGCCGGCCAAGTCGCCGGGACGTGCGACGCTGTCTCCCCAACAATGATCACGTACCGCCAAGCCATCGACCAGTTGGGAGGACACTTTGACAGCTATTCCGTCGAGTGGATCGACAGGCGTAAAAACGAGGAGGCAGACGCCCTTTCACGCATCGGATCGACCTGACAGGCGCCACCAGTAGGCGTCTTCCTCGACATCATCCACAAACCCTCAGTCAGCCCACCGAAAGAGATCGACGTTGGGATCCCACTACAACCAGAACCGGCCTTAGTTGCCATGATTGTGGAACCTAGCGACTGGACAACGCCATACATCGCCTTCCTGGAACATAAACTCCTACCGAGCAACAAGACAGAGGCGCGAATGATCGTGCGCCGCTGCAAATCCTTCGTCATCATCAACGGCGAGCTCCACAAGCGCAACATGACCGGCGTGTTCCAGCGCTGTGTACAGCCAGAAGAAGGCCGCAAGATCCTCCAGGACATTCACGCCGGCGACTGCGGCCATCATGCCGACGCCAATTCGCTAGTCGCCAAGGCCATGCGACATGGTTTCTACTGGCTCACCGCAGACGCCGATGGCACCAACATCGTCCAACGATGCGTCGGGTGCCAGAAGTACGCCAACCAGACGCACCTCCCTGGCTCGGCACTCAAGACAATCCCAATCACGTGGCCATTCGCCGTATGGGGCATGGACATGGTAGGCCCATTCAAGAAGGCCCCGTTTGGGTTCACTCACCTCCTGGTCGCAGTCGATAAGTTCACCAAATGGGTCGAGGCCAAGCCGATCATAAAGTGCGACGGCAAGACAACCACCAAGTTCCTACGCGAACTCATCTACCGGTACGGCTACCCGCATAGCATCATAACTGACAACGGCACCAACTTCTCCAAGGGGGCCATGGCGGAATTCTGTGAAGAACACGGCATCCGACTCGACCTCGCATCAGTCGCCCACCCGGAATCAAATGGCCAAGCAGAGCGCGCCAACCATAGCATCCTCCACGGGCTCAAGCCGCGACTGCAGGTGCCCCTCGAGCGCACCCCAGGATGCTGGGTCGACGATCTCCCCTCTGTGATATGGGGGATTCGCACCTCCGTCAACCGATCAACCGGGTTCACGCCTTTCTTCATGGTGTATGGCGCCGAGGCTGTAATGCCAACAGACCTGGACCACGACTCACCTCGCGTTGCCAACTACGTCGAGGCGGCCAACGAGATCGCCTGCCAAGACAACATCGATCAACTCGACGAGGCACGCGACCTGGCTCTCTCCCGCACCACCATACACTAGCAAGGACTCCGCCGCTATCACAGCCGACGAGTGCGAACTCGCACCTTCCAGGAAGGCGACCCGATCCTACGACTGGTCCAAGACAAGAAGGGCATGCACAAGCTCTCCCCCCATGGGAGGGGCCATTCGCCATAGGCCGAGTCCTCGGCAACGACGCCTATAACCTCATCGACATACGGGGTGATGGCCAATTGGAGGTCGGGAGGCCATGGAATGTAAACCTCCTCAGAAAGTTCTATACTTAGAACCTCACACTGTACTCCATCGGAATATATAATGAAATTCATTCGGATCACATAAATTGTGTCCACTCGCCATATTCTTGTGCCACTCACACTCGTACATGCCAGCAATATGAGCCTTACGGAAGTCAACCTCTGGTCGAGCGACCGGCACGGCCAAGTAGTGCGGCACAAGGGCGCCAGAAATATCCGGGCCTTGGGTCGTCCATGAAAAACACCAACCCGGAGCCGCCATTGGAGTCGCCTCGCACGACTGGCCCGCCAGGCCAAGACATCCGACACACACTTCTCACAACGATCTGTCCCCCCCACCCACACGCAAAGCGACTCGAACGGTTAAGTACCACGCATGGGGACTCCGCAAAACGGAAACCCCACGCGGCTCGGGAACACACCAAGTAAGAGAGCTGCCTAGGGCTCGCCAAGTGACTGGCTCTCCGGGCCAGGGGAGGAGACGCGTTACAAACAACGCACTCACAACCTGCAAAAGGATCATGACCAATACGGTCGGGCACCACGCTCAGGGACTCGCTCATAAGTCAGTCCTACTCGCGCTCGGGGACTCGCCACTCAGAAGACGCGAGGGATAAAAACAGCGCGTAAACAAAACAAATACACAAAAGTATACAATCGAGTTATACCCCATTAAAAGGCGGACGCGCCCGGGGACTCGCTCAATCAAAACAATGCATAAGCAAAACACAACATACTTTACTCGTCAAAACACGAGTCGATCGACCCCCCATGGCCTATATTACAAAAATATCTTACAGCATTCGCCACTTGGCATTCATCACAACTTGGGAAATTACATTGTTTACTCTACAGGCCCTGATGACGAAGCAGCACCACCCCCCTTGACGCGCACAAAAGGCTGCCACGGGTTCGTCAGGTATGTCGTCAGCGACTTCGACAATGACGACCGAAAGGGCTGCTTCGACTTCATGTCGTGGTACTCTGGCTCGGGGTCGCCAGGCGCCAACACCGTCTCCTGATATGGCAACAGATCCCCCATCACCAAGACACGATCGGCGTAAGGAGTGGCCTTCGCGGTCAGCTTCAGCACCTTCGACATTTCCACCGTGCCGGTCGCCGACGTATAGCCACTCGTCACATCGTCAAGATCGAAGTCGTCAGGGAAATGGGCGAGACCCAAGCTCAACGCCGTGGCTGCCCCGCGCCTGAACGCCGAGCGCATCATCCACTCCACAACGGCAGGCACCTCCTCCAGATAGCGCCACACCTCCGTTAGCCCCCCAGGGATAACCTCGGTGGGAGACATGCCCTAGAGAGCCGCTTGGATGCACAACGCCGAGGCCGTGGCTGCATTCACCACGGCAGTCACGCACTGCGAGGCGTTCTAAGTCTGCACAACCGGGTCGCTTTGGCCTACCACAGCTGCAAAGTCAGGCGTCAGTGAAACTATGAAATCCCCAAAGCAGGGACTAGACGAAAGGGTCAAGCAAAGACAAAGACTCACCAAGGAGTTTGCGATAGTTGTCCTTGACGTGCTTCTCCAAGGCAGTCAGCTCGTTGTGCAACCCCACGATGATGGAATCCATGGCTTTGTGTTCTTCCTCAGCCGCGGCAATGGCAGCCTTCGCTCGCTCCTCCGAAGAAATCGAGGCCGCTCTCGCCTCCTCCAAATCCTTGACCAAAGAGGCTACTCGCTCATTCGCCGCGTCCAGCTCGGCGACTGGAACATACCCCTCATGGGCCTTAGAGATCTCAGCCGGGGAAAGCATCTGGACGAGATTACATCAGAATGCTATACACGACCAGCTAAACCCGAAAGAGGAGAAAAAAGACGATGCAGACACTCACCAATAGTTTCCTGAAGCCGCCGGTTCATCTCCTACGCTTCGCGCAAGTCACGCTCCAAGCACTCTCTCGCAGCCTGCCGATCAGTCGACTCCCTTTGCAATCCTTGCAAACAAAGAACTCACCTAAGCATTTGACAAAACAAAACCCAATTCCCAGCCGCTGAAATTCAGCGACTAGGAACTCGAGGACTGGAGAAGGAAGAAAAAGAAAACCAATTCCTAGCCGCTGAAATTCAGCGACTAGGAATTCGGGGACTGGAAAGGAGCAAAACCCAGTTCCCAGCCGCTGAAATTCAGCGACTGGGAACTCGGGGACTAGAGAAGGAAGAAAAATAAAACCAATTCCTAGCCGCTGAAATTCAGCGACTAGGATTTCGGGGACTGGACATACCTGAATAGCAGCGCCGAGCATCTTGTGAAGTTCCCCGGCGTCAGTTGACGGGATCGTGAAGGAGGTGCGCCCGCGGCAGGACCCAATGTCCGCATCCACGATTTCTGGACTCTGCGGAGACTGTGTGTCCGCCACACCTGGAAACCCCTTCGCCATAAAACGGCAGAACGTTGCCGACTCCCTGGCAGGGGCACTGGTTGCCAGGACCAGCGCCTCCGGCTTAGACGCAGCCAAGGTTGGCTCCGATCGCGTCGCCGCAACCTCTTTGGCAACTGGCGGGGCAGCTGGCTCCGTGGCGCTCCCCTGGTCACAGTGTCGTCGACGCCCCCCTTCTGCTTCTTCGCGACCTCGGCGGTTGCCACATCTTCGGAGGCCTTCCTCTTCTTGGGTAGGTCACCCTCTCCCATGTCGGCGGCCGGTGGAATCTTAACCACCGAAGGGCGACCAATCTTTTTAGCCCCTGACCTGCACGAGCCCCTTCAATCAACACAACATCAACACAAAAGGAGCAAGGCGAAGTGGGACGAGAAAGTGCTACTTACTTAGCGTCCGGAAGGACGCGAAGCCTAGTGCTAATATGGGCAGGCTTGTCCAACTCAGGACCTAGCTTGCGGCTGAGCCCCCTCTCGAAGACGTCTGAAGCCCACGAAACCGAGGGCTTCCTTGACGATGAAGCTGCAGTCGCCCGAATCTCGGGCTCCGATGCGGCCGCCTTTGACGACTGTGGCGACTTGGACGCCATCGCCTTAGCTGCTTCTTGGCTTGGAACCCCCGAGGTCATCGACGCAATCGCCGCCAGGGGAACCTCTACCACCACCTCCATGTCCTCGCCCTCCAGCCCCTTCGCCGGGACTGTGTCCCTTAGGGCCTTGTGCGAGACTTCGGGAGATCCTTCGTTGTCGGAATCATCATCCGACTCGAACACCACCGACGACCTGGCCGGTGATGCAGGCCTTTTCGCTGGCGACTTGGGCCGGCGCGGGGGCTTCGTCGGCGTAGAGGTGCGCCGGGACGTTTGCTCCTAGGCGACCTCGTCGCCTTCTTCGAGCTCGTCCAGGCTGCGGCTCGCTTTGGCTTCTTGTTGTCTCTGCATCCGAGTCTTGCGAGCCACAGGTGCTGGGGGAGGGACCTCTTCTTCCTCCCCGTCGCCGTCGGAAGGATCCCCCTCGGAGTCTTCCTCCAGTTCCTGGGGAACCTCTTCATCAAGCGGAGGGAGCCAACCCTCCAATACCTGAAAAAGCTGAGGACCACCATGAGTCAAAAAACACCAAGCGAGAAGACTGAAATTGAGATACAGACGCAGCGATTGGAAAGAGAACTTACTGTGGGGGCTTCATTCTTCATAGGAGTGTACGGGGCGACCCCAACCGCCACGCCGGTGAACTCCGCGTCGGTGATCTTCTTCAGGGCGGCCTTGTAGTCCTTGGCCTCCCACGACTCCTTGCTGGTTCGAGATGGGTCATGCTTCCCGCTGTATTCGTACATCCAGTGCGGTCGAGCCGCAAGATGAACCAGGCGCTGCCCGAGCTAGCAGTTGTAGAGGTTGATCAGAATCAACCCCTGGTCCTTCAGCTTCTGGATCTGATCCATCATTTCTGCGACGGCCATCCGCTGATCTTCGGGAAGCTTCTTCGGCACCAACCGACGGGCTCGCTCCTCTCGGCGACGAACTCGGGAAGAGACACCTCGCTGGAGGGAGTGGCTTCCTTGACGTAGAACCAGCTCTTGTTACACTCGCTGGCGGCTTTCTTCGGCAGGAGGAGCTTGACGAAGTTGGCCTTCGGCTTCAATTGAAAGGTGACCCCACCATCGGCTAGCATCAAACCACTAGACACCTCGCGCCCGATGCGGCAGTGAAAAAGCTCCAGCCATAGCGAGAAATATGGCCTGCAGCCAAGATAGCATTCATAGAAGGTGACGAAGATCGCCAGCTGCTCGATGCTATGTGGACCAAGATCTGACGGCTTGATCGCGTAATACGCGCAGAAGCGGCGGAAGAAGAGTGAGGTGGGGAACCCCAAACCCCTCTCAAGATGACTGGTGAAGCAGATGAATTTGCCGGGTCGCGGCCTCGGCTCGGTCTCAGAGGAGGGGGAACCCGCCAATTCCCCTTGTGGAGCACCCTGACGTCCTCGAAGGATCTAAGTTGGGCCATGGTGCACTTGGATTTCCCCCATGAGCCCTTTGGAGGCGCCATCGAGTAAGATGTGGAATCGCGCGACGCGGGGAGAACAAGTCGGGAGGACGCAGGAAGAAAGTGCAAATGAAGAAGGATGAAGAATGCGAAGAAGGATTGCGGAGCTGAAGCCATCACTCCCCTTATATGGGAAACGTCACCCGCCAAAATCGGGATAGCCGTTACTCACGGTAATTGCGCCATAGTTACCATTGGAAATTCCAACGGATAGTTTGACCGGGTTTGACGGTCCAACTCCTTTGGTCTACCCGCCACCCGCCAGTCTTTCCTCTTGCCGAAGCACGGCAGTGATGTTCATTGAAGTGACGAGTGGAAACCTGGGGAAATTTTCCTCGGTTCTAATATAGTCCATCGCTGACTCGACTGGACGCCCAAATTGGGCTCGCCTACTCTGAACACCAAAAGGACGCCCGCGCCTGCATCAACGATGGCCTCGGGGACTACTGATGGGGATATGCCAAAGGGGGTATGCCCAGCAGAACGTTCCGAGTGTGCCGAAAGGCCTGCGCGTGCGTCCGAAGGACAACGACTGAACTATGAAGAAAGGAAAGGCCCATCGACTGACGACTAGAAGCCCAGAAGCGTAGCAGAAGCTCGGTCGGATTAGGTCAAAAGTCTCCGGATCCTTATCTTGTTCGGGGACAACTTATAAACCCTAGCGAGGTGCTTCATATATAAACCTCCCTAGGGTATCCTGGAACCTTACGTTCCATCAGACACCCCCTCAAGCGACTCGCTGCCTAGCCACCGAGATCGCCACCCTTGTAACTCGCTCCCTCATAATCTAATCTAGCAGAAGTAGGTCTTTACCCTCCGGGGGGCCGAACCTGGGTAAACCCATGTGCATCCGCCCCCATCTCGCACCGCAGATGGCCACCAACTCTTCCTCACGAAACACTCAAGCACTGCTAGTGGCAGCGACTGTCGTGGCCATTTCCATGACACCGCCGTCCAGAGCGCCACATCCACAGTGATAATCTCGCAGCCTCTAGCATGCGTATTGCATCTCAGCCTCTAGCCTACGTATTGTGGAGAATCTCCACAAGGGAGAGAGAACTAGCCACCCATTCAGGGGAATCGTGTTGTGTGTCCATAGAGGAGAGCCCTGGGAGGTTTATATAGGAAGAGGGGAGGGACTTGTGGCGCCCTAACGTCCCCCTGGTGGCTGGTGGCTAGGTCAGCTAGAGGTGGCGCCTCGTTGGGAAGTTATGCATTAAGTGCAAATCATATTCTTCCCTATTTTCAAGATATAGTATCTCTTTATTAATGCAACATCATTTCGTCCCCTTAATAGAAGATATAATCAGGATTTTTCTAATTTTGAGATATGGTCTAAATACTTTCCGTATTCCCACAAATTAATTCCCTTAATTTATGGGATCTATATATGGAAGGTCCGGGTGTAGCCCATATAGGCCCTTGCGCCATGCATGGTGGGACTAGGAGGCCCATGCGCCATACCATGTGAGCTTCCCCTCAGGACCATTTCTCCTCCTTTGGAACCCTTCTGGTGTTTTCCTTTTTCTCTGTTTTTTTAAATAAAGTCCGGTGCATCTCATGTATGCAAACCTATATATATTCTAGAACCTTTCTGAATACTATCCGATATAATCATTGTCTCAGAATGATTATGATGAACCTCAAATCAATACCGACGACTTCAGAACTACCTTCCGAAATAGATTATGTCATCGGAACCATTTCGATTTCTCAATCATTCTGAATACTATTTCGGTGTCTCTTGAACATATTCTAGATGACTCTCTTAATCATAAACATTATTATCATAAATTGATTGTTTGGCTTTAAGCATGTGATGTTGTCGGGTTCTGTAATATGCAAACATGACTCCGGAAACTTTTCTAGATCAATAGCCAACAGCGGAACCTGAACACATATGATGGCTCCTTTATACTAGACGTAACATTGAGTGAAATCGATTCATTATACAAGTGCTAATTCTTATGCTTCACGATATGTGACAACACCGAGGCGAGATGTTAGTATCCTCGTGATGCAACTCTTTGATCACTATATCCATTATCCGCGTTTGTGTTTCACTCTTATTTACTCGTCTGTATTCCAATGTCCTTATGATCAACATCATAACTTGTCTGCGCAGACAATGTGTGACATTGTAATATTGAGTGGGTCCAGAGTATATATCTCCATCGTGAGGAGGAGCATAAGCTAGTGTTGAACTATCCAAGTCCACAGACATACTTTTGTGCTTATCCTAGAGTTGCCGTATGGCCATCATTTTAGGTGGGATCGGGAAAAAACCAAAGACAAGTCTTCCCACATGAGGTTACTTGATATTATCACGGTCTAAGGATTTAGGCATAATATAATGATGGTGATTGACTATTAACATTAATTATTACATCTCATAGTAAATCATCATGTGCATCTATTCCATACCCTTGTCTCTTGAGATAATATACTCTCATAGCCGGTGGTATACTCTATACCTATGATCAGGAAACTTGATCATCACTCAGCGACATGAGCTAGTACCAGAGGCTAGACTAGTAACATCTTGGTGGTTCATCTTTACTATACTTGCATGTGATGCTTCCTTTGATTCTCACAATCAAGGTTCACAGGAGTTCTAGCATAGTTCGATGAACCTATATGTTGAACAGGGGATTATATAATAATCATTATTATTATTGCCTCTAGAGAATAATCCCAATAGTCTCCCACTTGCGCTATAGTCAATGAATTAGCTTGCCGTGATTATTTATAAACACCAAATAGAACTACAGTGGCCATCACGCTCTGCTCGTGGTATAGACTTCGTCTCCAAATCCAATATCATTAGAGTCTGTATGAACTTGTATAATTGCATATGTCCTCATCTTCTCAAGAGTCTTGGTACAAGTGAAATGACGTTTAACTTGTTCGGATGTTTCTGTAGTCACAAAGCACATGAACCAAAGGATATAATTCCTTGGTTTAAGGTGATTGGAATCCCTAGTTCGTCATAATGAACTTATTATCCAAAAAGTCTTTCATATGTATCAAAACATAATGAAACTATGCCAACATTTAGATATTACTCCAGAGCATTGCATATAACTCTTTCTATCTGAATGGACCACTGAATCAAATTTTACATGAGCTTGATTTAAATATTTTTGCTCATACATATCAGTAATAAAGTCAATGTAACACTTTAAAATTGCACTATTTATTATATCTGAACTTAGAAGTATTTACTTCATAAAAAGACTATCAAATTCAATTATAATCCCGTCATGGAGTGTTATGGTGTATTTTGCTAATAGTTTAGAATTTTAGAACCACCAGTATATATCTGATATACCTTCATTTTCTCATCACTTTGATAGTTCAAATTTGATCCTTGCAAATCTATTTAAAGCAATAAATTTTCTGCTAAGTGATATTTTCATTTTTATCTATCGTTATAGACCTTTATGCAATATATCCATAACTTCTCCTAAGTCTTATAAATTTCTTACATCAACTTTTTATTAAGAAACTACAAGTCTTATCAAATATATGTCTCCCGCATATATTATCATGGAGGTACCCATACTCCCACTTATTTCGCATCTCTCCGTCCTTTCAGATGAAATGAAAAACCCTTTGGCAATTTCATCAAGATGGAGATCTTGCTACATTTAATGCTTATTTGAACTCTTTGAAATATATACATCCTCTTATTAGTAATTCACATATCGACAAAATCCTCAGAATCATACAGAGTACAAGTCCTTGATTTTGACATCTTCTTGCCATATCAGGATATGCAGATGTTACTAATAATATCCGTACAGATTTCTACATTCAACTATTTGAACTTAGTAGAACTTTCTAAAACTTTTGAGTTTTTGTTGGATGAATACATTTTAATACTTTATCTATCTAATAAATCCATTTGACTTCTCATCCTTTGTATGATCTTCCAAATTCAAAATTTTGGTCATATCTGGATTCATTCCAGATAACATGACTCTAAGTAATTTATAGGAGTTATAAGCTCATATCATTATTTTTGAATGTGCATATTCATTACCCGAGATAATTACTTTCTGCATTGTTCAGAATTAGACCTTCGAATAACAACTATTTCTTGGCTATTCTGTTCTCTCACTTGTTCTAGTGAAAAACATTTCTCTAGGCGACAAACTCTTTGTCTCAGGAGTAGGAAAAAACACTCAACCTTGAATGTTCTATAGAATATACTCATTTGATATTTGATTTGATCTTGTATTACCTAAACTCTTTTACACAAGCATCAAATCTAAATATTTATAGAAAATAACACGAATATCTTCAATGTCATAACTCGCATGACTTTGTTTTACAGACTTAGATATTGCTTAACTTCTTAAAAGTATAGCTACTTATAGCATAAAAATCATCATGTCTCTACATGATTCAATTACATACATTGGATGTTCATAACTTTTATGATATTCCAACAATGCATAATTATGAAACGATGCGGATTTGCTACACATAGGCATAGCTGTGCATAGTCTTAGGACCGTTGGATATAGAGATCACATGCATATGCTCTTTTAGATGCTAGTGACTGGCTATTTGATTGGCATAACGGTGTCTATTTGATTGTGCATGCATGCAATGCTAAGGTTTTGGACAAACCCTAAAAAATTTACAGCATTGTTTGGCCTAGAAAATTTTAGCAGCTAAAAGGGGAATGTAGTGAGAACAAGGCTTATAATAGTTTTGCATGCAAATGCTTCATTATGTCGAGGAGGACTTCATTGTGTCGAAACAAAAACAAGTATTGTTTGAGTTAGGGTTATGCATATAGCTAAAGTTGGGCATCAAAAATTGATAGTTGTTTGAGTTAGGGTTACGCATGCAACTCACTTAGGGCATCATAAACTATAGTTGTTTTCCTTAGGGTTTCGGAGGACACTAAATGGGAAAGTCAAATAGACGTTGTTTTGATTTGTGTGGCTGCACTAAATGTATGACCGCAAGATTTTGTGCACGGGTCTAACTCTGATATGTTATGTCTGAACATTTAAATCATTTAGTTGTAAATTGTAGCGTGAATATTAGAAACATGATTAATCTTTAAACAATAAATGTGAGATTTGTCAGTTTTTGGTTTGATCATTCGGAATAGGTGTAGTGAAATGAACATGCGGGGTTTTTTTAGGTATAATTTCATATTTTGATATGTTGGGACAATAAAAAATTCCGAACGAAAGCGGCAAATTGTGATGGAATGAAGCTTTCACGTAAGTGGATAATAGAGTACCGAAATATGCAAAACTTCGATTACAACATACAGTTTTTCTAGCAAATCGGTGCTAATTTAAAATTTTAAAATTTACTTGTTAGAATGAAGAATACTGAAAAACAACTAGTCATCCAATTCTTCAACAAATTGTGACGGGAGGCTTCCTGAATAAGGCTTAGTTCACTTTGTGCTAGTGTGCATGTAGCTTGAGTGTAGCTGACTAAATTGATGAAAGAATGAATAAAGCTTATTTGGGTTAGGGTTTGTGCATGGAAAAAATTAGGGTTTGCAAGCCATGGTAGTAACGGTGTTAGTAACGGCATATGCGGATCAAGATATTTGGGTATGGAAACATGTGCTCCCTATATCAAAAGTGGAGAGAATCAACAGTGGATACCCTATGTGCAGCTACGTCCGTGTTTAGCTGGCTATTTCCCAATTATGAAAATACTTTACATAATTACTACGATCATTTGCCAAGTTCCTTATTAATTCATAGAAACCCAATTTTTTAGATTTAATAACTCTGTTATGATTATTATTAATTACTTTACAAATTTATTTGAATACTTTCAAAGTATTATAGATTTCCACTTCATAAATACACATGTACATATCCATTTAATCGTTAGTGAAAATCCCTACGTAATTCTTTTCCACCTGTCTGTAAGTTTGTTGAATCATACATCACTATATATTTCTCAACTCCAATAATCTTTTTTTAAAAGAAAGCAGTAAAGGAAACCTCCACAACGAGTTTGATTTTTTTAATAATAAGAACTCAAATTCGTGTCCATGAGGAGTTGAACCTGGGTGGCTGGGTTGTACATCCACTTTCCTAACCAAGTGAGCTAGGCTCGCTTCTTACTTCAATAATCTTACATGCCCAAATTCACAAACACAATTATGAATAATATCTTAGTCATTTAATTCATCAAACAATTCAATATGCAAAAAATGAATTTGAATTTCACAACTATATTTCAATAGAACTTGTGCACATAATTTCCACATGAATATGACATAGTCATTTGGCACCATACTATATGGTAAAATGCTCATAACATTTAAAGTTTAGCAACACAATTAAAGACATACTACAATAATCAAGATAAAATGAATAGCACCTTCAAGAAGGGCATTGATTCATAACATAATTACTTAAATATCCAGAAAAACTATTATTGTTGATCATTAAGAATTATCCTTTAATATAGCGATGGAATGAATAACTTATTGTTCAACTCCAACACAAATCTTTCGTCTTGTTCTATAGTGGAACCCACCTCATGGGATAGTAGGGCTCCAATGCGATATCGCCGCGTGTTCTTTCTGGCGTCCATCCCACGGCCAAAAAGAATCGGAACGACATGGATAGTAGTTTGAGTCGAAACAATCTATAGCTATTATTTACTCTGATATATATATATATATATATATATATAAATGAAAAAGTAGTTTCATTATATTTTGGAAACAAAATGAAAGTATTGGATAATAGTTTGTTGGACCAACCTTTTTGTTCTGATAGCCTTGAGCCATGTAGTCTTATATTGTGGCCCATGTGGTTAGTGAACATTAGAAATATGAATGTATTAGAAAAACATTGGTTTTGCTTGTTCGATATCTGCTATGACAAGAACATATGGAACGAATACAAGTTTCATAACGTACTAAACTGGTCAGGCGAAGTCTATACCCAAGCAGAGCACGATGGGTAATGGAGTTCCATTCGCGCCTGAAAAGTTATGTCAACTAGATTATGGACACTAGTGCGTCTAGGAGACTGAAGGAGTTAATGCCTTAGAGGTAATAATATTTGATTACTGAAAAACTCCAAGTTCATTATTAAAGTTTATTTTTTATGCTATAATTTCTATGTGTCTCAAATATGATATTCAAAGGAAAACTCATGTCACGTGTAAAGAATTAAACACCAAGTTGTTCCTAGTCCCGCATATAGGAGTAGCTCATCTGTTGTAAGATGATATTGTTTTCTATTCATGGGTATTGTTAAGTGTAACAAGGATACCGACAACACTAGAAGAAGATTGTTACGATAACAATGGTGCTGAACTGATATAATTATATGAATAAGTTTGAGACCATATTATCATTAGTCATCAGTTCATCATAATAGAATTGTCTTATGTTTCAAACACCTACATACTAGAAGATATGCTTAGATTGTTGTCAATTATGAGTCTTTAAAGATAAACAAAAACTTCTATATGCGGGCTCCCAAGATCTAGCTGAGGGTTTAGGCCATGTGTATTACCACTAGACATGCAAGTGCGGAATTCGATGTAGCTCATCGAGGTAGTGCAGATCACGATCTCGTCCATCCCACGAACAATGCATCCTAGCGTTGGTGATGCATCACCTCTACTCGTATCCACATGTGCGAGGTGGAGAGCAGGCGACGAGCTGCTTGGTCCCGTGCGTCGACTCTGGGACTTATGGAAGTGATGGATAGGGTTTTGAAGACATGGAATGATCCAGTCGTTCCCCTTGGGCAGCCAACTCCCTACTATATGTGGGGACTAAGTGTGGGCTCCACAACACTTGCGTCCCAATTACTAAAACCCTAATATCTAGTACATGAGTCCAACTCGCTGGCCTAGTCCATATACGTCTTAGGTCCAACCTAACCTACTCACTCTTAGTCGGATCATATCCGACTCTACATACTATTAAGTGTGTAACCCCATAGGCTCATGGTGACTCAGACATGTATTAAGTGTCTGGCTTGTAATCGATCAGTCAGCAGCGAATCCTAGCGGAACATGCTGACTCCAAGTACCATAAAGTCAAAACAACAAACATTTCCAATGTGACCTTCATCCATGTCCTTTTGCCTCATGATATAACTTGTAAAACTATGGGGGGAGTTACTGATGTCTATGCTCTTCTATTCTTGTAGACAGTTGTTGGGCCTCCAAGTGCAGAGGTTTGTAGAACAGCAGCAAGTTTTCCCTTAAGTGGATCACCCAAGGTTTATCGAACTCAGGGAGGAAGTGGTCAAAGGTATTCCCTCTCAAGCAACCCTCCGATCAAGATACAAGAAGTCGCTTGTGTCCCCAACACACCCAATACACTTGTCAGGTGTATAGGTGCACTATTTCAGCAAAGAGATAGTAAAATACAAGTGGTATAGATAATTATAAGTGGTAACGTGTAACACCCTCAAATCGGCCCTATGCAAGTTTTAGCCCTTTCCGCCAAACCCGCATAGAAATGATTCAAGGACGCCCACCAGACACTTTCGCGCGGGTGGAAAACGAAGTAATACCATTACACAACAATCCTCGAAGGGACCCACAGACAAGATATATATACACAGCGACTCAACGAGTCAAGAATACAAATATACAATACAAAGATCCAAATCACCTTGAAATCGATACAGCGTCCGAGTACGGACAAGATGCAAATTTGGCTAAGAGCCCTGTAGAATAACCAATGGCGTCCATATCCCTGCCCAGGCCAAGCCGGAAGGGTAACCCTGCTAACGACGTCGATCTCAAACTTGCTAAAACAAAAGGGGTGCCGACAAAGGGCAGAGGAAAAAGAGGAGCGTCAGTACTGAGGCCAGTACACGGCGAGGCTAGAATTCGGCGGCTCTCGCCTACATAGGTATGGTGGACTGAAGCGGCAGCGAAGCATGCACTAAACAACCTATAGAGACTCGATTCATCTGTCGGCTATTAGAGAGGGGATAAGAAAGACCTACTCGGATCCAACCTGATAGTAACACCAATCATACCCATCCTGGTATTCCCCCTCGAGACCAAACGAGGAAGTCGGACCAAGGAACTCACACAGTTGGCAATTTTACTCATTCTATTATAGTTGCAGCACTTACTAATCAGATATAAATAGCATGAGTCATCCTGATGCATAAGTAGTGGGCAGTTTTAATTAACCATTCCGTGGTAGTTGGAACATTTACTAGTCAGATATAATTGTCCCGAGGAATCCCAAAACCCAGCAGCTGTTGGCACTTTTATCACATTCCATTGGAGTTGCAATACTTACTAGGCAAGTATAGTATGACACAGATCACCACAGATCCACCAGTTGTTGGCATTTTTATTATCCATTCCGTTGTATTTGAATCTGATTACTAGTCACGTATTAAGTCAAATTTATATCACTACTTTAGTTATGCTTGTCTATGATCAAGATACTGTGCTCCAAGTCGTCCATAACCGCGGACCTAACTTTCAGAAAGATTTACCCTACAGGGGTGCACAAATAGCAACACACACACGATCAACCTCGGAAAAACCAACTCAAAACCCAATGAGGCTTTCACGGCAAAGCAATCACATGATTCATAAATTATTTCAGGGGGCCACCCCATTAAGCTACCCGCAACGAAGTTGACCGGTTCCGAGACGGACCCAAGGTTTGTGTGGACGGCTGTAAACGACTGGAAACCCGAAAGTGTGACTGGGCTTGTCGATACAGCGAAAACGTGTCACGATCCTAAACAGTACAGGTGCTCCACGCACAATCTTAAATAAAGCAGTAAAGCATGGCATAAGTACATGATAGTAATAAAGCCCCAAACTACTTTGTGGCCCCAAGAAATAAGAAATGAATCAAGCTCTGGCTAAGGGGGATTCATAGAGTCTCCCGTATGTGGATAGTGCGAATAGTCAAGGAACAGGTATCAAGTACTCGGGGCCTACGGGACACAAGTGGACAGGAAAAACCAAATAGCATATATTATCCTCCGGTGCCTCTTTCATTAGTTATCCCAGCAATTTAATAGTTGTATTTAAAGTCATGATCATCTCCACCGTAAAGCATCTCCACCATTAAGCATAAGCCAACCTTCCGTCAACGGTGGAATGATAACGACGCGAACCAGCTCATGAGCCAGCGACTATGACTCGCAAGACTGACTATCTATCAAACAACAGGCAATAGGATGTGTCCAAGGCAATATAAAGGCTGTAAGGGATATATCTGGAACGGAACACTAAAGCATCGCGACACACAACTAGCAATAGATCAACAGGAGGAAATAAAGACTATAAATGCAAAATAGGTAGAAGGGGGAGAGATGCTCGCCTGGGAAACACTGCCGAAGGTTCATATCCGGAGAACTTGTCGATACTCGCATCAACTCATCGGCCTAATCCGCGAAGAAGCAAACACTAGAAGAAACACCAGATGCACTATTTAATACCACGACAGAAGATTCGGCATGATTATGATATGATGCACATGCGGTGCAATTAGGCAGTATTAAGCGGAACCGGGGTCCGGATAATTAATTAAACTGTTCAAGTTATTTAACAACCCCGCAATTTAAATGTCGTATTAACAAGGCAACACATGGCATCGGTTCGCTACACCAATTTAAATGGAGCCAATATAAGACTAGAATAGCCCGCATATAGACTCCATATTTAATTTAGGTGAATCGACTATTTAACCCAACCCACCAGATGACATGTATGCAAGCATGATGATTTAATGATGCGACAGGTATATGTCATATTATAAAAATAGAGGCTTAGGGTCACACATCTGGGTTTGGCATATCTTGGTTCCGGGAGTTCGGGGGTTCGATCTCAGGGTTCGACGGGGACGGCGAGGTTCGGATACAAGATGGAGAGCTTGGCGTGTCATGACGGAGAACTTGGGTGCCAAGCGGTCGATTTTGCCATCGATGACGAACTTGAATGGATCGGGTACCGGTGGTCTTCGGGTCCGTGAAGAAGATCTTGTCGGATCCGCGTATCGGGCCGGTCTTGACGTGCGGGATGAAGAACTTGGCGTGCTGCGTCCGCGACCTTGGCGTCCGGGTTCTCGACGAACTTGGCGTCCGGTCCTCGGGCATCGGTGCGCGAAGAAGGTCTTGTCGTACCAGTGTCAATGCTTCCGGGAAGGAGACTTATCGCATCTGTAGTCTTCGGGTCCGGGGTCGGCGATGCGTGAAGAAGGTCTTGGTTTCCAAGGCAAAGATATATGGCTCCGCGTTGAAGATAGTGTCGGGGTGAACTCGAATTAGCATTGGCGGTCTTGGGGATCGAATAGAAGATCTTGGCGTGCCGTGAAATCTTCGGGTCTCGGCCATCGGGTTTCGTGAAGGGGACGACGGTGGATATCTTGAAGTGGTTACTTCCGGTTGGTTTGTCCATTAGGATATCTTCTGAAACCAATCACATCATCGGGGCAGACCTTGTGGAGCCGTTGACCACCTCTGTTACAACAGATCATCAACAAGACGGGCACGGGGCAGTGGCACCAAAAGCAGAACAAACAAAGGGGTATGTCCCATGCGGACTCCGGCTCGAACAACTTGTGGGCAGGGCGTCATGCTTGAAGACGCCGCAGGGCGAGGAAGCTAGCCGGTGGTCTCGTGTGTCCAGGAGGCGAGGTCGATGTGGCATGGCACGAGCAGGAAGACAGCCCGCGGATGCTGACGGACGACAGCGAGGATGGTCGGAGGCGGCCAGACCGAGTCGCTAGCCGACGCGGGGAAAGGCGAGGCGCATGCAGAGGTCGAGGCGGGAGGGCGTCCGAGCCGGCGGCGACGCTCTGCTTGGTGGGGAGGCGGGGTGAGGCACCTGAGGGCCGGCGAGGTTGAGCCCGCGCTGTCGACGCCGGCTTCCAGAGGCGCGGAGGAGGCGCAGGAAGAGGCGACGCGGTGACAGGGGACCCGGGGCCCTGCTCGGGGGCAGAATCCCTGGTGGCGGGGCACGCAGGAGGAGGCTCGGCGAGGAGGAGCCCTAGGACGGCGGCCGGATGCGGAGGGCTCCTGGTGAGGTTGGGGAGGACGACATTCGGGCATCTGGCGGCGGATGCGGGGCTCGCTGGCGATGGCCTGGCAGCGGCGGCCATCAGAGGAGAGAGCAGCGGCGCTGTGGCGGAGGCTTGCGGGGAACCAGGTTCGCGGCGGCGGGCGAGATCGGTGCAGCGGCGGAGGTAGATGGAACGAGGGAGCGGGGTGAGGGGATCGCGTGCGGGATCGGGATCCCATGCGCGGGGCTGGGGCCTAGGGCGCATGCGATGCAGGAGGTGGGGCCAGGTATGGGACCGCGGCGACGTGGTGGTTGCGACCGGTTGACCTGGTCGTGTCGGTGAGAGGGAGTGAGACAGGGCGGTTTGCGGGGGCAGCGGCAGGAGTGCGTGCGTGTATGTGTGGTGCGTGCTGTGTAGCGGTAGGTGGACCAGGTGGTGTGCAGGCGTGTGGGTGCGGGTGGTGAGTGGCGGCGGGGTGGAGGCTGGTTGAGGTGGCGGCTGGGTCTAGGTTAGGGTCTAGGGTTTCCAGGTGGTTTTGGTTTGGGCTGGACTAGATTAGGTGGGGTTGTAGGCTGGCTGGCTGGGCCTTTGGCCTGGCCGGCTGCCTCCCCTAAAAATATTTTTATTTCCACTAACAAGGGATCTCGCCCTCGAGATCCGCCTCATGGTACCGGGAAGAAGGTCGGTGATCTGAATCTTCTCGCTTCATGTAGATCCTCGCGACACCACTAACAAGAGGTCGTTGTCCGTGATCGTCGAGAGAACACTCCGGGAACAAAGGGCGAAGGTAGAGGTATCAGTAGATAAGGCCACCTCTAACTTCTACGGAAGGAGTAAAGATTGCATCGATCCACCATTCAATGTACGAAAGCAAATGATAAGAGTAGTCGGATGGTGATCAGTCCATCGCGCACCCAAACCATTACTCTGCACACGAATAGGAGAATTATGCAACCAACTCTCGGAATCAGACTGAAGATCTCGACAAGCGAGGTTTGGAAATAAGGAGGGATGCAGACTCTGCATCGGATTTGGCGTAGATGACGTCGTCGCATCGGAAAACACTGGAAGGCACAAGAAGGAATAGAGAGAAGTCCAACAGATGAATGATTCCTCAGATAGCATGAAGACCGGATGTAGCAACACCGTTACCAAAGGAGGAAGCGAAACCCTGAAGGTAGGACGGAAACCCAACCACGAGAATTCCTGGACTCGAAGAAAAGATAAGAGAACAGATCTAGAACACGCAGAGGTAAGAGGAGAATAGCAGAGGGTAAGGAGTAAAAGCAGACCTAATCAGATATATCCAACCGATTTTCCAAAATAGTTTTGACACTCTACTTCGGCCGTTAGCTAGGTTATCCTACAGGCTGGACTTGTGGGGTATCGCAACTGCTGAGCTCTGATACCACTCTATAACACCCTCGAATCGGCCGTATGCAAGTTTTAGCCCTTTCCACCAAACCCGCATAGAAACGATTCAAGGACGCCCACCAGGCACTTTCGTGCGGGTGGAAAACGAAGTAATACCATTACACAACGGTCCTCAAAGGGACCCACAGACCAGATATATACACAGCGACTCAATGAGTCAAGAATACATATATACAATACAAAGATCCAAATCACCTTGAAATCGATACAGCGTCCGAGTACGGACAAGATGCAAATTGGGCTAAGAGCCCTGTAGAATAACCAATGGCGTCCATATCCCTGCCCAGGCCAAGCCGGAAGGGTAACCCTGCTAACGACGTCGATCTCAAACCTGCTAAAACAAAAGGGGTGCCGACAAAGGGCAAAGGAAAAAAGAGGAGCGTCTGTATTGAGGCCAGTACATGGCGAGGCTAGAATTCGGCGGCTCTCGCCTACATAGGTATGGTGGACTGAAGCGGCGGCGAAGCATGCACTAAACAACCTATAGAGACTCGATTCATCTGTCGGATATATAGAGAGGGGATAAGAAAGACCTACTCGGATCCAACCTGATAGTAACACCAATCATACCCATCCTGGTATTCCCCCTCGAGACCAAACGAGGAATTCAGACCAAGGAACTCACACAGTTGGCAATTTTACTCATTCCGTTATAGTTGCAGCACTTACTAATCAGATATAGATAGCATGAGTTATCCCGAAACATAAGTAGTGGGCAGTTTTAATTAACCATTCCGTGGTAGTTGGAACATTTACTAGTCAGATATAATTGTCCCGAGGAATCCCAAAACCCAGCAGTGGTTGGCACTTTTATCACATTCCATTGGAGTTGCAATACTTACTAGGCAGGTATAGTATGACACAGATCACAACAGATCCACCAGTTGTTGGCATTTTTATTATCCATTCCGTTGTATTTGAATCTGATTACTAGTCACGTATTAAGTCAAATTTATAACACTACTTTAGTTATGCTTGTCTATGATCAAGATACTGTGCTCCAAGTCGTCCGTAACCGCGGTCATGGCTTTCAGAAAGATTTACCCTGTAGGGGTGCAGAAATAGCAACACACACACGATCAACCTCGGAAAAACCATCTCAAAACCCAACGAGGCTTTCACGACAAAGCAATCATAGGATTCATAAATTATTTCAGGGGGCCACCCCATTAAGCTACCCGCAACGAAGATGGCCGGCTCCGAGACGGACCCAAGGTTTGTGTGGACGGCTGTAAACGACTGGGAACCCCAAAGTGTGACTGGGCTTGTCGATACAGCGAAAACGTGTCACGATCCTAAATAGTACAGGTGCTCCACGCACAATCTTAAATAAAGCAGTAAAGCATGGCATAAGTACATGATAGTAATAAAGCCCCAAACTACTTTGTGGCCCCAAGAAATAAGAAATGAATCAAGCTCTGGCTAAGGGGGATTCATAGAGTCTCCCGTATGTGGATAGTGTGAATAGTCAAGGAACATGTATCAAGTACTCGGGGCCTACGGGACACAATTGGACAGGAAAAACCAAATAGCATATATTGTCCACCTGTGCCTCTTTCATTAGTTATCCCAGCAATTTAATAGTTGTATTTAAAGTCATGATCATCTCCACCGTAAAGCATCTCCACCATTAAGCATAAGCCAACCTTCCGTCAACGGTGGAACGACAACGACGCGAACCAGCACATGAGCAAGCGACTACGACTCGCAAGACTGACTATCTATCAAACAACAGGCAATAGGATGTGTCCAAGGCAATATAAAGGCTGTAAGGGATATATCTGGAACGGAACACTAAAGCATCACGACGCACAGCTAGCAATAGATCAACAGGAGGAAATAAAGACTATAAATGCAAAATAGGTAGAAGGGGGAGAGATGCTCGCCTGGGAAACACTGCCGAAGGTTCATATCCGGAGAACTTGTCGATACTCGCATCAACTCATCGACCTAATCCGCGAAGAAGCAAACACTAGAAGAAACACCGGATGCACTATTTAATACCACGGCAGAAGATCCGGTATGATTATGACATGATGCAGATGCGGTGCAATTAGGCAGTATTAAGCGGAACCGGGGTCCGGACAATTAATTAAACTGTTCAAGTTATTTAACAACCCCGCAATTTAAATGTCGTATTAACAAGGCAACACATGGCATCGGTTCGCTACACGAATTTAAATAGAGCCGATATAAGACTAGAATAGCCTGCATATAGACTCCATATTTAATTTAGGTGAATCGACTATTTAACCCAACCCACCAGATGACATGTATGCAAGCATGAGGATTTAATGATGTGACATGTATATGTCATATTATAAAAATAGAGGCTTAGGGTCACACATCTGGGTTTGGCAGATCTTGGTTCCGGGAGTTCGGGGGTTCGGTCTCAGTGTTCGACGGGGACGGCGAGGTTCGGATACAAGATGGAGAACTTGGCATGTCGCGACGGAGAACTTGGGTGCCAAGAGGTCGATCTTGCCGTCGATAACGAACTTGAATGGATCGCGTACTGGTGGTCTTCGGGTCCGTGAAGAAGATCTTGTCAGATCTGCGTATCAGGCCGGTCTTGGCGTGCGAGGTGAAGAACTTGGCATGCTGCGTCAGCGACCTTGGCGTCCGGGTTCTCGACGAACTTGGCGTCCGGTCCTCGGGCATCGGTGCGGGAAGAAGGTCTTGTCGTACCGGTGTCAACGCTTTCGGGAAGGAGCCTTATCGCATCTGTGGTCTTCGGGTCCGGGGTCGGCGATGCGTGAAGAAGGTCTTGGTTTCCAAGGCGAAGATGTACGGATCCACGTTGAAGATAATGTCGGGGTGAACTCGAATTAGCGTTGGTGGTCTTGGGGATCGAATAGAAGATCTTGGCGTGCCGTGAAATCTTCGGGTCTCGGCCATCGGGTTTCGTGAAGGGGACGGCGGTGGAGATCTTGAACCGACAACGGTTACTTCCGGTTGGTTTGTCCATTAGGAGATCTTCTGAAACCAATCACATCATCAGGGCAGACCTTGTGGAGCCGTTGACCACCTCTGTTACAACAGATCATCAACAAGACGGGCACGGGGCAGTGGCACCGAAAGCAGAACAAACAAAGGGGTATGTCCCATGCGGACTCTGGCTCGAACAACTTGTGGGCAGGGCGTCGTGCTTGAGGACGCCACAGGGCAAGGAAGCTGGCCGGTGGTCGCGTGTGTCCAGGAGGCGAGGTCGATGTGGCGTGGCACGAGCAGGAAGACGGCGCACGGATGCTGACGGACGACAGCGAGGATGGTCGGAGGCGGCCAGACCGAGTCACGGGCTGACGCGGGGAAAGGCGAGGCGCAGGAAGAGGTCGAGGCGGGAGGGCGGCCGAGCCGGCGGCGGCGCTCTGCTTGGTGGGGAGGCGGGGTGAGGCACCTGACGGCCGGCGAGGTCGAGCCCGCGCGGTCGACGCCGGCTTCCGGAGGTGCGGAGGAGGCGTAGGGAGAGGCGACGCGGTGACGGGGGACCCGGGGCCCTGCTCGGGGGCAGAATCCCTGGTGGCGTTGCACGCAGGAGGAGGCTCGGTGAGGAGGAGCCCTAGGGCGGCGGCTGGATGCGGAGGGCTCCTGGTGAGGTTGGGGAGGACGACGTTCGGGCATCTGGCGGCGGACGCGGGGCTCGCTGGCGGTGGCCTGGCTGCGGCGGCCATCAGAGGAGAGAGCAGCGACGCTGTGGCGGAGGCTTGCGGGGAACTAGGTTCGTGGCGGCGGGAAAGATCGGTGCAGTGGTGGAGGTGGACGGAACGAGGGAGCGGGGCGAGGGGATCGCGTGCGGGATCAGGATCCCGTGCGCAGGGCTGGGGCCTGGGGCGCATGCGATGCAGGAGGTGGGGCCAGGGATGGGACTGCGGCGACGTGGTGGTTGCGGCCGGTTGACCTGGTCGTGTCGGTGAGAGGGAGTGAGACGGGGCGGTTTGCGGGGGCAGCGGCAGGAGTGCGTGCGTGTATGTGTGGTGCGTGCTGTGTAGCGGTAGGTGGACCAGGTGGTGTGCAGGCGTGTGGGTGCGGGTGGTGAGTGGCGGCGGGGTGGAGGCTGGTTGAGGTGGCGGCTGGGTCTAGGTTAGGGTCTAGGGTTTCCAGGTGGTTTTGGTTTGGGCTGGGCTAGATTAGGTGGGGTTGTAGGCTGGCTGGCTGGGCCTTTGGCCTGGCCGGCTGCCTCCCCTAAAAATATTTTTATTTATTTAATTTTCTTTTAGAATAATTTTGTAAATAGTTTTTAGAGAAATAAAAGAGCCACAAAAGACCAGGGTTTTTAATTTGAAATAATGACGAGGGATATTAAGAAAACAAACATAGGCTTTTATATAATAGTTTTAGACAAACTTATGCATGATGATGACGATGCTCAAATGGAATGTGGCATGATGACATAAGCATGCGGTCATGATGATGCAATGCACAAAAACACAGCGATTTTCTAGTAGTGGTTTTAGCGGGGCGCCACATAACGGTGATAGGAAATAGCTTGAAGGCGTGGAAAAGACTAAAGGCAAACTGAAATAAAGATGGCAGCAAGCAAACATGCAACAGATCTAGTAGCAAACAGTGTTTCAGTGCTTAGAAACAAGGCCTAGGGATCATACTTTCACTAGTGAACACTCTCATATAAATATCTTCTCTTTATGATACTAATCTTAACTACTCTCCGGTTGAACATGTTGGGTCCGCAACATAGAAAACAAAAAATTTCCTACGATGTGAACTACACGCCAAGATCTATCTACTAGGTACAAAGCAACGGGTGGACATACATCCAACGATAACTTACCCTCGAAGACAACGAGTTTTGTTAACAAGTAGGAACTCGTGGTTGATGTAGTCGTACACTTGCCGATCTCAAGATCATGAGGAAGTCCAGCAGGTCCGGCTCCAGCACGTCCATCAGATCCAGCTCCAGCAGCACCAAGTCCAGCACCGCAAAGCAACAGTGCATCCGTGATCGCACACACGTCCGGTACCCTGACAACCTCCGTCCCTCGCTCCAGCAAAGCAGCGGAAGCAGCAACTCCTTTCCAGATAAAGCCACCGGGAACATGTATCTCGCTAATCCAAGACCATGGGGGAATAATACTAGAGGGGGAGAGAGATCCTTCACAAGGAGGTGTGAGTGAGAAGTGAGGAGAGGGTGGCCTTTTATAGGAGGAGGCGGGTGCCCCTCCTTCATGGCCGGCGCATGGAGGAGGTGTCTCTTCAGCTCCTCCATTCATGTGGTGGTAACCCCTCCACATTAAAATGCCTCTTCACATTCCCTTTTAAAGTCTCCACATTAAATGCATTAAATTTCTCCAAATTTAATGCTCTCTCATTTAATAAAACTCTTTTATTATTTTTATTCAGAATTTTGTTAATTACTTTAATTAACAAACATTCACATAAAACCCCCTGCAACATTTCAATATTACATGCAGGATTAATTTCAGCAATTTCACCTGAAACAGTTTCGGTGTCTATTGAAATAATTCCAGCGCTTTCTTAAATCTTTATCTGAAACATATTTGCTGCAAATGGTGTTGGTACTCCTTAAGTCTGTCACCCTACGGTTCGTGAATAATGCAGACATGATCGAGACCCTTCTCCGATCAATAATCAGCAGCGGGACCTAGAGATCCGTACTGACTCCTACACATTCAACGATGACTTCTGTGATCGTGAGAACCTTTAACGCTTGTAACTAAATCCCTTTGTCTCGCGATATATTACATGTCCGAGATTCGATCATCGGTATCTCCATACCTAGTTTGATCTCGTTATCGACATGCACTCTTTTCTCGTTCCCGTGATATAACATTCTAGTGATCACATCACTTGCTTGCAAGCTGTTTCAATGTGATATCACCGAGAGGGCCCAGAGTATATCTATCTGTCATCGGGATTGACAAATTCCACTCTTGATCCATGAGCTTCAACATAACACCTTCGTAGCACTGAACCCATCTTTATAGTCACCCTGTTACGGTGTGACGTTTGATGTTATCAAGATACTCTTCCGGTGTTAGTAATTAACATGATCTCATGGTCTAAGGATAAAGATTACTTCGTATGATGTTATAGCAATATAAACATAATGACTTTGATCGTAATGCTATACTTCAGATGAATGTTCATCACATCATTCCACCAATGTTGTGACCTCTTTATTAACAACATCCAATGTCCATGATCAGGAAACCTTGATCATCTTGTTAATCAACGAGCTAGTCTATAAGAGAGGCATAACTAGGAACCCTTTTTGTTTATTAAACACACATGTATTGACGTTTTCGATCAATACAATTATAGCATGTAAAATAAACATTTATCATAAACATGGAATAAGATAATAACCACTTTATTATTGCCTCTCGGGCATATTCCTTTCAGAAAACTCTAATCGATGGTAGGGCTATAACAACACACCTCAAAGTTCATTTTTCCCATCTAGAAAACCCCACACTATCACCTTGAGCTCTAGATGGTTCAAACAAACACCACAATTTCATAAGACATCCAACTCCAAATATAACTCATAACAAGTATTTGTAATCTCTAGCCTAAGTGCCACCATGGTGTGCACGCTGTCACTTTCACACACATGGGGAGAGTAGAGATCTATTAAAGCACTTGAGTAGCAAGGTAGATCTACTTGATTACAGAGCTCATGGTCACAATATGATCTTGCATAGAGAGAGAGATGAACACATAGCTACCGGTAGAACCCTTAGCCTCGAGAGAGAACGACTCCCTCCTCATCATGGGGATCAGCAACGGTGATGGAGATGGTGGTGGAGATCGATGGAGATGGCTCCAGGGGCACTTCCCCGTCCCGGCAGGGTGCCGGAACAGAGACTTTCTATCCCCCCAATCTCCCCTTCGGTGGCGGCGGTGCTACGGAACTTTTCGTGGATTTCTGATTGACGACCTAGGGTTTATGCATCGGGAGGCTCTTATAGGCGAGAGGGGAGACCGAGGGGGTGCTGGAGAGGCCCACACCACCCCCTGGCGCGGCCTGGCCTGGCCCACGCCACCAGGTGGTGTGGCCAGCCCCTGGCCCCTCTCCGTCTCGTCTTCTGGCTTCATGAGTCTTCCGGTAAAATATCGACTTTGGCTTTTGTCCGGTCCAATTCCGTGAATATTGATTTTCTGACTTTCCTAGAACCAAAAACAGCAAAAAACAGGCAGCTGGCAGTGTGGCTCTTGTTAATAGGTTAGGCCAAGAAAGTGTATAGAAAGTACTCCAAAGTTGGAACAAAACACAAGAAAGTAGATAAAACCAAGCATGGAACATAAAAAATTATAGATACATTTGCAATGTACGAAAATCCCCAAGCTTAACTCCATCTCATCCTCGAGTAGGTAAGTGATAAAAAGAAAGAATAATTTTTGAGGTGACATGCACCATCATAAACTTGATCAAAGTATTTGTAAAACATTCAAAGCTGGGAACATAGTACTTCAATCATAACATGAAAGACAAAGTTTTAGCAATAAGACAAAAAACTATGTTGCAACATGAAAAGGCACAAACAAAAGATTCATGAATAACAATGAATTGCAAGATGTTTGTTTGTTTCACATAAAGAAGGCATAGCATAGTGGCATTCAGCTTGTCCCTCATAGAGTAGCAAATATAAATGCATAGGACACCTTCAAAGTTCATAAGAGTGACTAGATACAAATAGTTTACAAAAAGCAATATCAAGGTATGCATCAATCAACAAGTCCTGGGACAATGCACATAGAACTAAGAATGGCCACTATGCTCTCAAAGTAAGTGCATAAAGATAGAAGGTGGAGACTCAATATATATAGTGGAAGAAAGGCCTTCATAGAAGGAAGTAGGGATTCAAGTCTCATAAAGAGCTTCCAAAAATTCTGGTACTTTTTAGCTTTCAGCTCTCATTGCCCCTACCATAAGAATCTTGAAGGTGATTAAGGTTAAAGTGAACAAACTATGGTGTACATGCTTGACGAAGTATAAGTTAGAAATCTCATGTCCCTTGAATACGAGGGCCGCTCCTCGTGCTACTCAAGTTTAGTCACCGGTAAGTTCTTGTCATCGTAAGTACATGTGTATCATATAGAACCGCCAACGGGGTACCCCTTGCCCGATATACGGAAGAACCCCCATATCAAAATGACAAGGCAAGTAGACAACGAGTATCTCATCAATCTTCTTATTTACCATGGGAATATGGTGTTTTTTTCTCTTTCCTCTTTTCATAATCTTTTTTTTTCTTTTTCTCTTTTTTTTTCTCAATATAGGACTCTTTTTTATAAGAAGAATGCTTCATAGATAGCTCATTATGGTTACGCTGCAGGTTTCCACCATGTCAACATGGATTAGACCAGCGGCCCATGCGTTTCTCTAACACATATACATAACTCCATGGACTTACAGGCTCCCCTTTCATTTCACACCGACGACATCCATAGACAAAAGAGCATGATATCAACTAGGTACAAAGTACAAGTGCAATGTTGAAAGCATTCCCATGACATCATGGTTCTGCTAATTCCCAACAAATAAGTGCAATCATATACAACATAGACGTCACAATGGTTCAAGTTTATTAAGGGCGAGAAAAGTAAAGTGTGCCATCAAGTTCGTGAGAGCTTTAATCACTAGTTTTCTCATAACAAGTTCAATTCGGAAGGTAAACAAAAGCATGAACATACTTGGGATAGCATAAGCTAGTAGGTAGGTATGGTGGACTCTTTGGAATAACTTGGTTTAGGGAGTTGGATGCATGAGTGGAACTCATACTTGGTTGTGGACGCTAGCAAAAGACTGGGAGCGACAAACTAAGAGAGCAATAATGGCCATAATCATGCAGAGCGACAAAACATCATTGATCATAGCATAAAGTGATACTACAAGTTGAAAACTAAAGAATCATAAAGGCTATGGTGACTTGATAGTCATAACATGGTGTGAGCATGCGCCAAGTCAACCCAAATAAAGCATCAAAGGAGAATACCACTATACTATGCTTTTAATATGCTAAAACAACGCATGATTCATCCAAGGCACATTAAGCAATATCAGTTGTTTATAAAAACTCATGTTACAGCAAAGAATACTAAGCATAAAGCCAAAAAAATATCAAGCATGGCATGACAAAGCATGGGCCACAGTCAAAAACAAGCTCTCTTTACCACTTAAGCATGAACTTTCCTACCCTTTTCCAATCCAAACCAAACTATTTGAAAACCAATGTATGAAAGAGGGGGTCCAACCAATTTATTCAGAAAACTAAGAAAACCAAGCAAACGAAAAAACAAAACGAAAACGAAAAAGAAGACGGTCCAAAAACAACACAACTATGCATGAAACAATAAAAATGAAGCGTTTGGAAGAAATCTGAGATTTTTATTGATGAAGAGGGGGATGCCTTGGGCATCCCCAAGCTTTGACGCTTATACTTCTTGGGTATTTCTTGGGGTGACATGCGTGGTATCCCCAAGCTTGATCTTTAGTCCATCCTTCATCTCATTACTCGTTCCTTCCATACACCTGAAATTTTCCCTTCATACAAAACTTCACACAATCTTTATTAGCAACATTAGTGCACTCAAGATAATAAGTCTTTAGGTTCAGTTCTAACACCAATAAAACTTCCATTAAAACACAAGGTACTGTAGCACTTCCCTCAAAAAGTTCAATTCCCCAAAAGAACTCAAAAAGGAACCAACAAGAAGCAAATGTAGAAAATGGCAGAAATCTGTCAAAACAAACCAGCAGATAAAGACGAATTTTTTCAAAGACCTTCAATTGCTCAAATCAAAAAGTGTTGAACTACCGAAAGTTAGATAACAACCTGGGGCAGAAGAACAAAAATTCATGCCTCAAAAGGACGTACAGAGATTTTACATGAATTTTTACAGTGAAGCACATAATTCTGTTTCGGGACAGCAACTTTCCCAATCATTAATTCTCTCTCATTAGAGGTTACTCTTAGCACAAAAAGAAAATAAAAAGTATAAGGAGCGGTTATTACTGAAGTAATAACTTCCAAGACTCATCTAAAACTTTTGGGTTATCTCCCAATAAGTACTTTTGTTTAGCGCCTTTAAGTTAGGGATGATAGTTTGAGAAGATGCTCACATAATGAATTGAAGTAAAAGAGAGCATCAAGAAGCAAATTCAAAGCACATTTAAGTCTAACCCTCTTCCTATGCATAGGAATCTTGTAAAGGAACAAGTCATGAAAGCACAAACCAACAAGCATAGTAAAGAAAAACAAGTGCAACTTCAAGACTTTCAACATAAAGAGGGGAAACTTAATATTATTAAGATGCATAAGCCCATGTTTCCCTCTCTCATAATAACTTTCAGTAGCAACATGAATAAAATTAACAATATAACTATCACAAGAAACATTCTTATCATGAGACACATGCATAAAAAAATTAATACTCCCCACATAAGCATAGTCATTCTTAATAATTGTAGTGGGAACAAATTCAACAAAATAGCTATCATTATTATTCTCATCACCATAATCATCAAATATAGGAGGCATATTGTAGTCATAATTAATTTCCTCCTCAATAGTAGGTGGACTGAAAATATCATACTCATCATTGTAATCATCATATATTGGAGGTATAGTATCATCAAAGCAAATTTTCTCCTCTAAAGATGGGGGACTAAAAAGATCATTTTCATAAAAACTAGCTTCCAGTTGGGGATATACTTTCCGGGTATCCTCCCAGTTCCTCACTAACCAGGGTGGCCCACTTCGGGTTAGAGCTTTGCTTCACGGGCGGCCCAGTCAGGGAGAAAGACGGAGTCCAATCCGGCTACGGGAAGGCCCAGAAGACTTACCGACTTAGGCCCATAATGTTACTTGTAGTTCAAGATGTACTCTGTAACCGACTTTTAGTCGTAGCCGGATCGATCTCTCCTGTAAACCCTAGCCGGATATCTATATAAGCCGTCCTAGGGAGAGCGTTTAGGGCAACACCCAATACTTTAGAACCTCAACTCGCACAGGCGAAACCCTTGTAACCCATATTCCGGCTCTGCCGTATTACTGGATTGCTAGCAGGAGTAGGATCCATCCAAAGCCGGCGGATTCGAACCTGGGTAAACTTGTGTGCTCACCGTCCCGGAACACCGTACGTCTAACACCCCTGTCTTCCACACGCCTCGAGGACCCCCTCATGGCATACTTGTCCTCAATCCGACGACACTTCCCTAAGCTTAGACTTTTCCATAGCATTAGCAATAATGGTGTCCAAAGAATTCATACTAACAACATTGCTATTAGCATGCAAATAAAGTTCCATGGGTTTTTTAATTTTCTTTTCAGACAATTCATTATCTAACTTAGGAAAAATACTAAAAAGCACTCTACTTTTGTTGTTCTTTTCCATTAAGCCTAACTAGTGAAAACAAGAAACAAAAAGACAAAATTGCAGAATCTAAAGGAAATAACTTCGAGCACTCACACCGGAGGATGTGAGTACCTTTTACCTTACCTCCCTAGCAACAGCGCGAGAAAATAGCTTGATGTCTACGCACTTCTATTCTTGTAGACAGTTGTTGGGCCTCCAAGTGCAGAGGTTTGTAGAACAGCAGCAAGTTTTCCCTTAAGTGGATCATCCAAGGTTTATCGAACTCAGGGAGGAAGTGGTCAAAGGTATTCCCTCTCAAGCAACCCTGCAATCAAGATACAAGAAGTCTCTTGTGTCCCCAACACACCCAATACACTTGTCAGGTGTATAGGTGCACTAGTTCGGCGAAGAGATAGTAAAATACAAGTGGTACAGATAATTATAAGTGGTAACGGTGATAGAAATAGCTTGAAGGCATGGAAAAGATTAAAGGCAAACTGAAATAAAGATGGCAGCAAGCAAACATGCAACAGATCTAGTAGCAAACGGTGTTTCAATGCTTAGAAACAAGGCCTAGGGATCATACTTTCACTAGTGAACACTCTCATATAAATATCTTCTCTTTATGATACTACTCTTAACTACTCTCCGGTTGAACACTCTAATCGATGGTAGGGCTATAACAGCACACCTCAAAGTTCATCTTTCCCATCTAGAATACCCCACACTATCACCTTGAGCTCTAGATGGTTCAAACAAACACCACAATTCCATAAAAACATCCAACTCCAAATATAACTCATAACAAGTATTTGTAATCTCTAGCCTAAGTGCCATCATGGTGTGCATGCTGTCACTTTCACACACATGGGGAGAGTAGAGATCTATTAAAGCACTTGAGTAGCAAGGTAGATCTACTTGATTACAAAGCTCATGATCACAATATGATCATGCATAGAGAGAGAGAGATGAACACATAGCTACCGGTAGAACCCTTAGCCTCGAGAGAGAACTACTCCCTCCTCATCATGGGGATCATCAACGGTGATGGAGATGGTGGTGGAGATCGATGGAGATGGCTCCGGGGCACTTACCGACTTAGGCCCATAATGTTACTTATAGTTCAAGATGTACTCTGTAACCGACTCTTAGTCGTAGCCGGATTGATCTCTCCTGTAAACCCTAGGCCGGATATCTATATAAGCCGTCCTAGGGAGAGCCTTTAGGGCAACACCCAATACTTTAGACCCTCAACTCGCACAGGCGAAACCCTTGTAACCCATATTCCGGCTCTGCCGTATTACTAGATTGCTAGCAGGAGTAGGATTCGTCCAAAGCCGGCGGATTTGAACCTAGGTAAACTTGTGTGCTCACCGTCCCGGAACACCGTACGTCTCACGCCCCTCTCTTCCGCACGCCTTGAGGACCCCCTCATGGCGTACTTGTCCTCAATCCGACTACAGTTGGCGCCCACCGTGGGGCAAGTGAGCTTCGGATCTGCGTTCCGAGCGGAATCTGCAAGAATAAGAATCAGCGAGACTATCGCTGTCGGTCGCATCCTCTACGCCAACGACGTCCCTCTCATCGTTCTCGACGAGACTTGGATTCTGGCTAGGGAGGCCGTGACTTCTTACACAATCATGTCTTTTGGCGAGATCGATGTTTACATCGGTTTCGCTGAACCTGCCCAACCCACCCCAGCGGTGATGATAGAGGCAGAAGAATCTTCTAGGTCCCCTTTGTCCGTGGAGGCGGCAGAGTTCCGGATCTCAGAAAACCCAAATCCCACCCAGCCCGCACCAGTTGTGGAGATAGTGGAGAAATCCGAGCATGAAGAAGACCTAGCGGTCCAAGTCGAATCTGGAGTGGATCTCCCTAGAGAAGCCAGATGCCAGATCGACCCACCCGTGGAAGTCGAAATTCAGGAGGAGCATAACAACAACACTAATTCTGGCTCTGACGACACCGGGACAGACATGCCTTTCCTAAGGTACACACTAAGACGTATGATACTGCAAGGCAAAATCGCAGATGCAATCGTCGAGGCCATCAAAAGTTTTGACATGGCTGATCGAGAAAGCCACAGGTACCTCAAGAAGCACGCGTCGCACTTCGTCGGATACGTGGGATCCGGATCCGGCTCTTCCGATGCTGGAGAAAACACCGACTCTGTGCTGGAGGTAATTGGAACAGACGCCGACGTTCCCGCATCCTCGGATGAATCAATGACGTCAACAGATTTCCGAAAGTTCTCCGCGGAATATGAAGAGGAGTATAACTCCAAAGCTACAGAAGAAGGAGAAGCCATGGATGAAGGATCCGGGGAAGACTCTCCCAAAGCGCAGGATGACATGGACGTCGGAGATGATCCTGAAGTCCAGATGTCCAAAAGTACCGATCAGAGCTTGACTCCAGGAAACGTACCCAAAGCCGTCTTTGCTACCGGCGTTGCCAAGAAGGCAAAGAAGAAGAACAAGAAGAACAAAACCCCGACAAAAGACCCTCTAACAGAGGAGGTGATTGCCGAGGAATACGAGGAAGACTCGGATGGAGCACTTATCCCAGAAGAGCCGAAAAAAGAAGAATCGATGGATGGACACGTGATCACCGAAGGTGCGTGTAAACTCATCGATGCTGCATTAACCACACCTATCCCTACAGCCGCAGAACTTACTGCTGAAGAGCTGGATGAAAGGGCCCAAGCCCTAGAAGCGCGTCGTCAACAACTCCTCGATGAAGCCAAAAACATCGAGGTGGAGAAGAAACGCATGGCAACTAAGGACTACATGTCTCGGTTGCATCAGAAGACACGGAAGCATCACACCGATGACGACCAATTCCCACATGTCCATGCCGTCCTTTTTGGAGATGAGATGGGGAAGCCACGGAAAGATTGCAAAGGAGATTGCGTATACCCAACCCCAGTACAGAACACTGTGGCGGCCCGAGAAATTTTATCATCTAATCCAGGACCAGAGGAGATCTGTTTGGGTATCAAACTACTCAACCAGGGACTGGAGCAGCAAAAGGTCGCCCTGTCCGGAAGTCAAAAACTGGTCTCGGATTCAGACCAATGTCGCACAGATCCGGCATGGGCTGGCGTAAGATCCCATTACGTCCGGGCACAGTATCATCGCTCTGAACGCCGGGAAGACAATTATTCAAGAACCGGATCATCAGGACAGCATCACAGAACTATGCGTAACTGGAGCAACGTCGCCCCAGCGGCCGAGAAAGATGCCATTGCTGCACTAAATCCGAGGAACCCTCCCCGACGAGAGTCTAACCATCGAAGGGGAGAAGATAAAGAAAAACGTCGGGAGGAGGATCGTAAAAAAATGCCACCTCCTAAACATGCAAGCCGTCTGGCTGAGCCTCGCCATGGTGGGAACGACGGACGAAGGAACGATGGAAACCATGCTGGGACAAGCCGGCAGGGGGCTCGTCGTAGTCAAGATCCTCCCCGGAACCGGAATAGTGACGCTCCGGACGGAGGCCGGCGATCAGCGGGAAACAATTCAGCTGCCCCACCCTCTTCACCAAGAAGTCATCACAACGGCTCCCAAGGATGGCAAGGAGGACGACGTGGCGGAGGAGGTGGTGGAAGAAGCCGAAGTCCGGCTCCAAGGCACCGTAGTCACAGCCGGCATTCGGGACAATCTCTATCCCCGAACGACGCAAGGCACATGATCAATTCCAACATAGAGGTGCGGCGCTATGAAAACGATGATATCTACGTGGGCCCAAAATGCTTCGGACCACGCATCAGAGCTACAAGATTCTCGGAAGGATTTTCTATCTCAAGGCACATCCAAGCCTACGACGGCATTGCTCGGCCAGATACTTGGCTACAACATTTTTTCCAAGCTTGCTGCATCGCTAAAGGCGGAAACAGCCTGGTTGCAACCCGATATCTCCCACTTATGTTGTGGAAGACGGCGCGGTCATGGCTCAATGAACTTCCGGAGAACACCATCCATAACTCGTATGACATGCAAAGTGCGTTCTTTCGGAATTTCGAAGGCACATATCGGAGGCCCTTGTACAGTTGGAGACCTACAGCATTGCACCTAGAAAGCCGGAGAAACTTGCCGGGATTATCTCGGATGATGGATCGACACCAAGAACTCCTGTGAAGGAGTAAACGATCAAACCACGATTGAAGCTTTCATCGCAGGACTCCCAATTGGTCTACTACGCCACCGCTTGAAGTGTGACAAGGTCACTGATTTGGGATAGATGATAGAAACAGAGAGCAAGTATGCAGATGCTGACGACGATACAGAGGGATTACTCAATGTCCTAGCTGTGCCTCAATCGGCAAGACAACCAAAGCAACAAGCTCAGAAGCGCAAAAATACCTCGGAAGAAAAACCCAATACGGAAACAACGGTATTTACTACTGTTTCTGGGTCTGGAGGACGAGGAGGGCGTGGCGGAGGCCGCGGGCGTGGCCGTGGGACTTCAAGGGTCCAAGGTAGAGGAGAACAGCAACCAGGCAAAACCTACTCTTGGGCCGACATTGCCAATAACCCATGTGTGCATCACCTAGACGCCAATGGGGGCTCGTCCCACACCAACGATAAATGTCGTTTCAATGACGACATCAAAAGAGATGATACCGCGGGCTACAAAGCTAAGCGGAAGAAGGGAAAGAAATATCATGAAAAGGACAAAGAGACCAAGGAAGATTCCGACATGGAGGAGGCTGATGCTTCAAATCCCAAGCCGGAAGGGAAGAAGACTTTTCCCACCAAGAAAGACACTTACGTCACCTTCCTTGGATCTCAACCAGCAAAGGTCAAGAAAACAGTTCTCCACGAGCTCAACGCAACAGTTCCGGCTGTCCCCCAATATCTGGACTGGTCGGAAGTGGCAATCACATTTGACCGCGCTAATCATCTGCCTAAGTTACACAGGCGAGGAAAATACGCCTTAATCGTCAACCCACTTATTGACGGTTATGGTTTCTCCAAGACCCTCATGGACGGTGGTAGTAGCATCAATATTCTCTATGTCGAAACGCTACGCCGGATGAAGAACTCGGAAACCCAGCTGAACCATAGCTTTGTGATCTTTCACGGAGTTGTCCCATGAAGACACGCTAATTCCCTGGGAGAGATTACTTTGGATGTTACCTTTGGAACTCCAAAGAACTATCGGACGGAGGCACTTTCCTTCGAAGTGGTCCCGTTCAAGAGCGCATACCACGCTATATTCGGATGTCCGGCTTACTGGGCTTTTATGGCTCGTCCGTGTTACATTTACAATATGATGAAAATTCTAGGTCCCAACGGCGTGATCACCATCAGGGGAGACCCGAAGAAAGCACGAGCGTGCGAGGATGGAAATGCCGCCTTTGCCGAAGCCGTGTTGCACGCCTAGAAGTACTAGGAGATCAAGAAGAGCATAGATCCGTCCGAGATGCCCGCAACAAAGAAGGAGGTGACAAAGCCGAATCCGGAGTTCAAGGCATCAGAAGAGATGAAGAAAGCGCCGTTGAAGGATGATGACCCCTAAAAGGTGAACCAGATAGGCGTAGGCCTAGGTAGCGCATATGAAAGCGCGCTCGTCAAGTTCCTCCAAGCAAATCAAGATATCTTCGCATGGCAGCCATCTGACATGACCAGAGTACCTAGGGAACTTGCCGAGCACTCTCTAAATGTAAAACCGAACGCTAAACCCGTCAAAAAGTCCCTATGGCGGGTTGGCGATGAAAAGCGTAAGGCAATAGCTAAGGAACTAGCACGGCTCGAGTTAGCCGGATTCATAGAAGAGGTCATCCACACTGAGTGGTCGGCCAATCCTATAATGGTCCCTAAAAAGGACACCACTGATTTAAGGATGTGTGTTGATTATACTGCCTTGAACAAGGCTTGTCCAAAAGATCCGTTCGCTCTGCCTAGAATTGATTAAGTTATCGATTCTACGGCAGGCTCGGAACTCCTCTGTTTTCTCGATGCATATTCCGGCTATCACCAAATCCGGATGAAGGAATCTGACAAAGTCAAAACTTCATTCATAACCCCTTTCGGAACCTTCTGTTTGTTACGATGCCCTTTGGGCTGAAGAATGCAGGAGCTACGTACCAGTGCACGATGCAGCGTTGCCTCCACGACCAACTCGGACGCAATGTACATGCATACGTGGATGATATCGCGGTGATGTCCAAAAAGAAGGAAACACTGATTTCCGACTTGGAGGAGACGTTTGCCAATCTATGAAAATACAACATCATGCTTAACCCGAAGAAATGCTTCTTTGGAATACTAGCCAGAAAATTGTTAGGTTTCATCGTGTCTCAAAGAGGCATAGAGGTGAACCGAGACAAAATCAAGGCTATACTCAATATTTCCAGGCCAACTCGCCTGAAGGACATACAAAGATTAACTGGTTGCATCACTGCGATCAGTCGATTTGTAAGCCGGCTTGGTGAAAGAGCCACACCATTATATAAACTCCTGAAAAAGACCAAGGATTTTGTTTGGACTGACGAAGCTGAGGCTGCACTACAAGATCTGAAGAGAGTACTCTCATCTGCTCCTATCCTTGCAGCGCCGGAACCTCAGGAACCGATGTTGCTTTACATTGCTGCGACAAAGAAGGTCGTCAGTATCGTCATGGTGGTGGAGAGACCAGAGGAAAATCAGGAACACCTGGTGCAGCGTCCGACTTACTTTGTCAGCGAGGTCCTGACAAAGTCAAAACAGCGGTATCCACATTATCAAAAGTTGGCTTACGATGTTTTTCTAGCATCTCGTAAGCTACGACACTATTTTCAGGAGCATCCAATTACTGTGGTGAGCAAAGCTCCCATGAGAGATATAATCAACAACAGTGACGCCACAAGACGCGTCGCCAAATGGGGCATAGAGCTTTCAGCTTTCGATATTGAGTATAAACCTCGGACGGCAATCAAATCCTAGATCCTTGCTGACTTTGTCGCTGATTGGACAGAGACGAAGGAGAACATGATCCTTCCTGAGTCGGAATATTGGACCCTCTTTTTCGATGGGTCTAAGGCTCGAGGGGGCTCAGGGGCTGGCGTGGTGCTCAAATCACCCCAAGGAGATAAACTTTTATACGTGTTGCAGATCCACTTCAGAGCGACAAATAATATTGCCAAGTATGAAGACTGCTGCATGGAATCCGGATTGCTAAGGACATTGGCATCCGACGTTTGATGTGTTACGGAGATTCGGATCTTGTTGCTCAACAAGTGTCGGATATTTGTAATGCAAATAAACACATGGCAGCATATAAAGCTGAAGTGGATGATCTATCTAAATCGTTTGAAGGATTTGAAGTTCAACACATCCCTCGAGCAGAAAATGAGGAAGCAGACGCACTATCTCGAATAGGTTCTGCGTGGAAAAGGGGTCCCGGATGGCGCTTTTCTAGAGCACCTCAAAGTTCCCTCAATAAAGGGAGTAGATGAGGAATATCCGACCAAATCTGACTCACCTTTGATAGCAGTTCTGGCTATAATTCCCAGCTAAACTCAACCCTACCTCGATTATCTGGTAGATGGCAAATTGCCCGAAGACGAGGTGCTGAGCCAGCAGATTATCCGACAAGCAAAAGCCTATACTATTGTTAAAGGTGAGCTCCATAAACGAAGTGTTTCTGGGGTTTTTCAGCGCTGTGTATCTCCGGAAGAAGGAGTGGAAATCTTAAGAGAAATCTACGAAGGCGAGTGTGGTCACCACGCTGCAGCCAAATCTTTAGTGGCAAAAGCTTTTAGACACGGATTTTTCTGGCTTATAGCTCAGGCAGATGCCGAACGATTAGTCAAGACGTGCAAAGGCTGCCAAAAGTACGCCAAACAAGCTCATGTTTCGGCTGATCAGCTGCGAACAATACCTATAACATGGCCCTTTGCAGTCTGGGAGCTTGATATGGTAGGACCATTTAAACGAGCTCCAAGTGGATTTACTCACCTCCTAGTGATGGTGGATAAATTCACCAAATGGATTGAGGCTAAACCTGTCACTAGTTATGATGGAGCAACAACCAAAAGATTTGTCGAGGATGTTATAATCTGGTATGGTTATCTGCATAGCATTATCATGGACAACAGGAGTAACTTCTCTATGGGAGAATTGGCTGAATTGTGCAACGAGCAAAATATCCGGCTTGACATTGTGTTAGTCGCACATCCACAGGCTAACGGACAAGTCGAAAGAGCAAATAGTTTAATCCTACAAGGGCTAAAACCGAGACTCGAAGCACCACTACGACGTGCTGTGGGGGCTTGGGCAGAGGAACTACCCTATGTAATTTGGAGTTTACGAACAACTCCAAATAGGTCAACAGGATACACACCTTTCTTCTTGGTCTATGGCACAGAAGCAGTTCTTCCTAGTGATTTGATTCATACTTCTCCTAGAGTGGCCGTGTATATCGAAGAGGATGCCGAGATTTCTCGACAAAATGATCTCGACTTAGTCGAAGAAGTTCGCGTCGTTGCTGAAATGAGATCTACAGCCTATCAGCAGAAGTTACGCAAGTATCATAGCTAGAGAGTCCGAAATAGATATTTCAATAAAGGTGATTTGGTTCTCCGGCTTGTGCAACAAAGAAAGCACAAACTTTCCCTAGTATGGGAAGGGCCCTTTTTAGTTAGTCGAGTATTGCACAATGGATCGTACTACCTAACTTACATGAGGCCAGTCAAAGAAAGACCTGCTACTAAGAAGAGAAAGAGAGCTGGAGGCAGTACAAATCCGGATGAGTTAGACAGACCATGGAATATTGCTCAGCTACGTCCCTTTTATTCATAGTTTGTCCTTCTTTGTAATCATACATATTTACATGTTCTATGAGAAATAAAAGTTTTGGTTTTCTCAAGTTTTTCTGAGAAGTTTTTACCATCTTATTTCCAAATGATCATGTCATAGTTGAAAATCCTAGAATGCTTGAAAGTACTTTATGCTCATGTTCATTCTGGTTTAGATTTCCGATTCTAAAATTGCTACCTTCGGGTATAACTCTAAAATTTCTAGTCTTTACTTTGGTTATTTGTCTGATTGCTGGATGCGGGCATTTTCCGAGTAGTGAATTGTTGGTACTAGAAGCCGGCTTTGTTTCCGAGTTTAAATTGGTTTAGCAATTGAACTCTGTTGCTCAGCAAAGTTTCCGGCGGAAGATTTAGCCGGCTCTCGAAAGAGACGAGGCGGAAAGCCAGATAAACGATAAGTGTAGACGAAAAAATACAAGTGCTTATGTAAACATTTCAGGCACACAAAAAGAATCAAAGCCAAAAAGTGCTGAATAGATCAAAAGCTTAGCACTAGCAAAGTTAAAATACTGCATATTTATAGACGCATCATGTTTTTCCGGAATAATACAAAAATTTCTGATATATGATGCAGGAGGAGATGAAGGAGCTGCCGGCTCGCTGGTTACGCTGCCTTGGTACCGTTTCGAGATGTTCGCATCCGAGATGGTGCGTTCATCGTCGGAAACTTCTGCGGATTCTTCTGGAGGAGGAGGCGGAGTATCCACGCGGGTGAAGAAAGGGGTCTCGTAGCTGGTTAGATCAACCACGTGACACCCATATCCGGCGCAGGAGTGCATGATGGCTTGAAGGTCCTGCTCCTGGCCGTCTTCATCTACTTTGCAGTACCCTCTGGTCACTTGCCATATCTCCATGTTTCCATGGTGGCTCATGACCATGGTGAGAGCGTTCTGCGCCGCAGTCCGCGCGTAGGACATGTTCCAGTCCCGAACAAGTTGCGGCATCTCCTTTGCCTTGTCCCGCACCTGAAAATCTGACATGCTGTGCATGTCCGGATCTTGAGAGCTACGCCGATATCCTCAAGGGATTGGCGGAAGTCATGAAGCAGGTCACCAACTTGGGTAAGCCGGTGGGTGCGGGGCTCGGTGGAGGAAGAGTCCGTCAAGTTTAGAGGACCTATAAACAAAACAAGTTAAGAAAATCCAACATTGATAGAAGTCGAAGAAAAAGATAAGTCAGACAGATGGAACGTACCGAAAATGACGTCGTCAATTTTGGTCTTCTCCTCCCGGAGACTCTAGAGTTCAGCCCGGAGTGCCTGGGAAAGATCCCTCTCTCTGCTAAGCTCACTCTTGAGGTCCGTGATTATTTTATCTTGAGCAGCGATCTTGCGATCACGCTCTTTAGTAGCTATGGAGGAGGATTCAAGGACTTGAGCTATGCTCTTTTCATGATCTGCCTTGAGCTGGTTCAGCTCTTGGCGAAGCTCCTTGTTCTCCACCACCAAGGTCTTGAGGTTCTCGGCCTCTTCAATCATAGCGTAGGATTGTTTCACCAGCGCTGTAAGCCAAAAAGAACAACAGTTCAGAAAAATTCGACATTGAAAATAACAAAGACAACGTTTGAGTCTCGGAAAGTTTACCTTCGGCCTCATCCTTGGCAACTTTAAGTTCAGCATTTTTAAGCCGGAGAGTTTTGATCTCTCTCCGCTTATCACAGACATTCTTCAATAAATCCTTGTTATAGGAATATACTTTCTATAAGTCAGAATACACAAAGTCAGAAAGCTACTTAAGACTCAGGCTAATATTTTTGCTAATATCAGCATGAGCCTTGGGGCTACACTAGTTCGTTCTTTGGCATCCTAATGAAGCATAAACCCGGATTATGTATCCTACTTCATGCCTGGGGGCTAGAGGATATGATATAAAATAATGGAAAAAACAGGAGTTGGAATTCCGACTTACATATTGTTCGCGGGTGAGTTTATCCAAACCCGTGTTCACTTCAGTGACCACCTTTTTGGCGAGAGTCAGAGGAATCACTGGGGCTGTTGGAAGCTCACCAGTCCTAATCCTCTCGTCGCAAAGGCGCACTTGGGCGAGAAGGTCGGAGAACTTGACGTCCTCTTCTTCTTGCGCTTCTTCTTCGGCAGACAAATTTCTTTTCTCCAGGCATTGCCTGGCGAGCCGTTGGATTTCTTCAGCAGATTTCCGAGACAGGCCAAATTTGGCAAGTCCCGGATTGCTAATAAGGTTTTCGACGAAGGTTTCTGCCGAGGGATCATTACCCAAAGAGGGTTCACCCTTATCTATATCTGACTCACCCATGGTGACGTCAGTGTGCGATTCAAGGATCACGGGCTCTGTTGAAGGAGCCAGATCTTCTGCAACGACCGGGGAAGGAATGGTCGCCGGCGTTGTGGAAGGTTGAGGGGCAGGAGTCGGAGGAGCCACGGCAGGAGAAGCTATGGTAAGCTTCGTCTGTCGCAGGGGCTTCGAAGAAATCCCCTTCCCCTTGCCCTTGATGAGCGGTTTTGCTCTGAGAATGTAATAAAGTCTCGGAAACATTACATCTCGGAAAGAAATTCGAGTAAGGTACAAAGGCGGAAATTGTGATTGAAAGTTACCTCTTCACAACAGGCACCTCCTTTGTGCCAACAGCCACTGTCGGAGCTTTGCGCTTCTTGAGCGCAAGGTCCGGCAATGGGACTACCTCTGTCTCCTGAGAAAACTCAGGAGGATATCCTTCGAGCGGAGCAAGTTCCGACTCGGGGAGGTCAGCAAGCTGAAAATAAGAAAACATATCAGTATTGCAGTATAACTCGACGACTGAAACACATAAAAAGTGTACTGATGGAAGCTTACCGGCACTACGGGGTTTTCTGCGTGTGCATATCTAGAGAAACCTCCGGGATTCTCCTCTCGATCTGCTCCTTGATCAACTACTTAATCTGGCTTATATAGCCCTGCGTGGTGTAGGCTTTGGGGCTGATGCGGAGGGAATCTTTCTTGGATGATGTGATGGAGTGCATCGGTCGATCCCCGTGGTACTGAAGGGGCTGGATCCGGCGTGAGACCCAACATTGGACCAAGTCGGATCCCTTTAGTCCCTTGTGTTTTATCCAGTATTCGATCCGCCTCTTAGCGAGGATTAGATCATCGATGAGAGCCGGAGCGGCCTCATCCCAGGAAGGTTGGGCCGTGGCAGCCCCGTCAACAAAAGCCGGCAAAGCAGTGGCTTTGCCGGGAGCCCAAATATACCTATGATAGAAAAACGTGGCTGGCCATTGTTTGACCGAGTCACTAGCTAGAATTTTGGGATACACGCGCTCGCGTCTAAGCGAAAAACTAATAGTGTCGGTGATGTAAGGAACACCGGCGGTAATGGAGTTTCTCCAGACATGAAAATAGTACCGGAAGAGAGTCAAACTCGTCCTAATGCCGAGAAAGCCCTCTCACAACGAAGCATATGCGCTCATCTCTAAGAGAGAGTTAGGAGGAAGATTATGGAGTTGAACTCCGTAATGATCAATCACCTTGGAGAAAACTCCGAGGGAGGAAACGACAAACCTCTATCGAGGTGGGTGTCGAAGTGGACCCGCTCGCTGTCGCGCGGGTTGGGGACGGTTTCCTCGAAGCCGCTCCGCCAGTTGCCGACGGCGAGAAGTCCCTCCTTCTCCATGTTCTTCAGGCCCTCCTCGTTGAGCACGCAGGGAATCCAGAGCCCGCGAAAGCTCTCTTTCTCCGCCACCGCTTCTGTCGTCGCCGCCGCCGCCGCTGCCACCAAGCCGGAGGAAGAAGATGAAGCCATTTCTCTGGCGAGCAGTTGACCTAGAAGGGGCGGCGCTGGGAGTTCTGTGGCGGAGGAACGGGGAGCTCTATGGGCGCAGGGAGATTGGGAGGAGAGGAAAAGGCAAAGGACTGGTGGAAGGAGAAGGAGAAAATCCTAACCCCTTATATCCACCTAACTGCGCCAAGGTTCGTGCAAATGCTACAGTGTAACCGCCACGCGTCGTGGAAGGAACTGGGAAGGACCCACGCGATGATTACGTCGGCTCGATCTCCACGCACGCATTGAAATGGTGCCTCGGTTCCGCGAACCGTGGACCCACCAACGGTCATGCTGACGGAATGTCTGTCAGATGACGTGACTTGACCATGACTTGTGTCAGGTGGCGTTAGGAACAAAATTCTGGCTTAGTTTAAAATCAAGCTGGAAAATCCGAGTAACCTGTTGATAGGTCCGACTTATTTTTTAAGACCCGGATCGTATTTTTGTTGTGAAGTTTCAGGAACCCTTCAAGATTCTGCAAGCCGAAGATCAAGCTAGACGATGATGAATCCGACTTTGGATCTTGGAGGCTTCCGGGGGCTGCTGTTGGGGATATACTTTCCGGTTATCCTCCCAGTTCCTCACTGACCAGGGTGGCCCACTTCGGGTTAGAGCTTTGCTTCACGGGCAGCCCAGTCAGGGAGAAAGACGGAGTCCAATCCGGCTACGGGAAGGCCCAGAAGACTTACCGACTTAGGCCCATAATGTTACTTGTAGTTCAAGATGTACTCTGTAACCGACTCTTAGTCGTAGCCGGATAGATCTCTCTTGTAAACCCTATGCCGGATATCTATATAAGCCGTCCTAGGGAGAGCCTTTAGGGAAACACCCAATACTTTAGACCCTCAACTCACACAGGCAAAACCCTTGTAACCCATATTCTGGCTCTGCCGTATTACTGGATTGCTAGCAGGAGTAGGATCCGTCCAAAGCCGGCGGATTCGAACCTGGGTAAACTTGTGTGCTCACCGTCCCGGAACACCGTACGTCTCACACCCCTCTCTTCCGCACGCCTTGAGGACCCCCTCATGGCGTACTTTTCCTCAATCCGACGACACTTCCCCAAGATTAGACTTTTCCATAGCATTAGCAATAATGGTGTCCAGAGAATTCATACTAACAACATTGCTATTAGCATGCAAATAAAGTTTCATGGGTTTTTAATTTTCTTTTCAGACAATTCATGTTCTAACTTAGGAAAAATACTAAAAAGCTCTCTAATTTTGTTGTTGTTTTCCATTAAGCCTAACTAGTGAAAACAAGAAACAAAAAGACAAAATTGCAGAATCTAAAGGAAATAACGTCAAGCACTCACACCGGAGGATGTGAGTACCTTTTACCTTACCTCCCTGGCAACGGCGCGAGAAAATAGCTTGATGTCTACGCACTTCTATTCTTGTAGACAGTTGTTGGGCCTCCAAGTGTAGAGGTTTGTAGAACAGCAGCAAGTTTTCCCTTAAGTGGATCATCCAAGGTTTATCGAACTCAGGGAGGAAGTGGTCAAAGGTATTCCCTCTCAAGCAACCCTGCAATCAAGATACAAGAAGTCTCTTGTGTCCCCAACACACCCAATACACTTGTCAGGTGTATAGGTGCACTAGTTCGGCGAAGAGATAGTAAAATACAAGTGGTATAGATAATTATAAGTGGTAACGGTGATAGAAAATAGCTTGAAGGCATGGAAAAGACTAAAGGCAAACTGAAATAAAGATGGCAGCAAGCAAACATGCAACAGATCTAGTAGCAAACGGTGTTTCAGTGCTTAGAAACAAGGCCTAGGGATCATACTTTCACTAGTGAACACTCTCATATAAATATCTTCTCTTTATGATACTACTCTTAACTACTCTCCAGTTGAACACTCTAATCGATGGTAGGGCTATAACAATACACCTCAAAGTTCATCTTTCCCATCTAGAAAACCCTACACTATCACCTTGAGCTCTAGATGGTTCAAACAAACACCACAATTTCATAAAGACATCCAACTCCAAATATAACTCATAACAAGTATTTGTAATCTCTAGCCTAAGTGCCATCATGGTGTGCACACTGTCACTTTCACACACATGGGGAGAGCAGAGATCTATTAAAGCACTTGAGTAGCAAGGTAGATCTACTTGATTACAAAGCTCATAATCACAATATGATCATGCATAGAGAGAGAGAGATGAGCACATAGCTACCGGTAGAACCCTTAGCCTCGAGAGAGAACTACTCCCTCATCATGGGGATCAGCAATGGTGATGGAGATCGATGGAGATGGCTCTGGGGCACTTCCCCGTCCCAGCAGGGTGCCAGAACACTGACTTTCTGTCCCCCAAATCTCCCCTTCGGTGGCGGCGGCGCTGTGGAACTTTTCATGGATTTCTGATTGACGACCTAGGGTTTATGCATCGGGAGGCTCTTATAAGCGAGAGGGGAGACCGAGGGGGTGCTGGAGGGGCCCACACCACCCCCTGGCGCGGCCTGGCCGGGCCCGAGCCATTAGGTGGTGTGGCCAGCCCCTGTACCCTCTCCGTCTCATCTTCTGGCTCCGTGAGTCTTCCGATAAAATATCGACTTTGGCTTTTGTCCGGTCCAATTCCAAGAATATTGATTTTCTGACTTTCCTAGAACCAAAAACAGCAGAAAACAGGCAGCTGGCACTGTGGCTCTTGTTAATAGGTTAGTCCAAGAAAGTGTATAGAAAGTACTCCAAAGTTGGAACATAACACAAGAAAGTAGATAAAACCAAGCATGGAACATCAAAAATTAAAGATACCTTTGCAATGTATCAGTTACTGTCATCCCTTTAATAGTTCAAATCTCTCCTCGATCTCTGATATGCGATTCATCTGACTAACGCTTAGTCGTCTAACTCCTTGGTTAAAACTTAGTTGAGTCGCGCATGGCCATGCTTCTGAATTATATCACTCCTGAGCGCCCAAATAACATCTCTTCAAATCGGAGGGGAAAATACTATCTTGGTTATCCATGTCACTCAGCTTGATTCTCAGATGGCTCAAACTCCACCTTTATAACTACCTAGTTACAGAACAACATTTGGCGGAACCTAAGCCGGCTGATCCACTACTTAGACCATGCAATCTTCTCGGGACTAAGGATTACATTCTTCGAGTCGGCACACATGAAATTACTCGTGTCGACTAGCCTATTTGTTTGGTTGAGTCTATGGTAGGAGGATTTGGCAACTCCATTCCCGTGACGAGTGCAACTCCATTCCCATGACGAGTGGCAATACTCTAGGTTAAGTGTACGACTTAATGACGACTAAGGACAAGTTGTAAATAACTACTTCAAATGGATGGCTCCACAACCAAATCACATATTCAGTGACTATTGTTATCATTCATTAGAAGAAAAAATTATACTGCTTATAAATACACGTAAGAAATATAGCATACATAATTGCCTCTAAGGTATATTTCCAATGGTCAAAACATCAACTGTAGAAGGATGGTTATAAAAGGTGATATTCGGGTATATTGGATATTATGACTAGGGGTTTGGATAGTTCAAGAATGGGGTCATGCTCCTCTTGATGTTGGAGATACACACTCTAGACCTTCTTGATATTATGATATCAACCCGTCATCCGTGTAGACATTTTATGATGGAGATCATAAGGATATCAAAATATGATAATGAGAAAAAGAGAATGAAACCGAAACAAGGATAATGGGTATAATGATCATGAGATGAGTCATGAGGATACCAAGGTCTCACCTTAGGTATTCATAAGTATCGTGAAGCAAAGGGATACACATTTGTATAGTGAACAAGTTCACTCGATGTTATTCCCATAATGTATGGGAGCCATCAAGGACATCCATGATCTCGCTGTTGGTTATTGATACGGACGGGAGTTTCAGAGTCATGTCCATATAATAGCGAACACGCAAGGTCAAACGGTTAAAGTTATCCAATCAAGTTGTGATAAGTCCTCCGTTTATTGTATATGATTGATAGAGAGTTATCAAAATAGTTTTGGAGATATATTCAAAGTGTTCTGGAGTTATCGAAAGTGTTTCGATATCTTTCGGAATTATTCCCGTGTATTATATATGGTTACATAAAGATGCAACTGACTCTTTTGGAAAGTGTCGGAAGGTACCGGAATATGTGTAATGGATGTTATCATGAAATCCGGAGAGGTGCTAGAGGTGAAGCCTAGAAGAAAGGGCTAGCCGCATGGGCCAACATGCCCTCATGCATGAGGCGCATGGGACTCGTGGGCTTCACCAAACCTTTCCATAAATTTCTGGAGTTTTTTATGGAAGCCGGAGTTAACCTATAGAAGGTTCGAGGTCTTTTCTTCTACTACAAGTTTGAATATCTTCCTTAATTAAAGAGATCTAAACCTACCATATTTGGATATGAGGGATCTGGGAAAGTCCTAAATAAAATAGGTATGATATACTTATGCAAAGGAAGTAAGGGGCCACCAACCCCTACCATGTGGAGGGGAGGCGACGAGGGTTTGGGAAGCCTCAACTCTACCATGGGGGCAGCCCTGGCCCCTCCTTCAAGTCCCCCTCCCCTCCCTCCACATAGATGCTAAAGGTTGCAGGATTCTCACCATCACATCTATGTCCTGGACTACCAAGTTCTAACAGATTGTACAACCAGACGCATGGATGCCAGTGGTACGATGGTACGATGATCTAGATTCAATCTCGTTCTTGCAGTCGCCATAGATGATCATGGTGGTTCGTGTAGGGTGATTTTTTTATTTTCCATGTATGTAACCCTTTACCTAGATCTCGCAACACATATCTGAGAGACCTAACCTTAGTAGCTCCGCATCGAAATCTAAGGTGGTCGAACCTCGCCGGTTGGAGAAGAAGCACCAAGACATGATTATCATAAAAGCAATTCTAACAACTGCTACAAAATGCGACAACAACCCAAATAATTGCCAAATGCAGCAGCGCGGGGCAAAAAACGCCTCCAACAGCTGCTGAATCGCTATTTGGTGCCGCAAAAAAATGCGACAGAGTAGCCTCGTATTGCATATTAGCAGCACCGCGAATGGTGCCGCATTTCTTTTTTCCTCAGCGCGTGCAGTCCAACTGCCAACCGGAAAGTTCTTTCTCCCTAAGTTGTGCTGCAAAATGAGGCATCTGGTAAAGTGGCGGCCGTTTTCCTGTAGCAAAATCGTGAATCAGCTACCGCATTTTGCAGCAGTTGTTAGTGTTGCTCTAAGAGTAGAGACTGGACGATATCCCGACAAGACCGCCCCAAACGAGGTGGAGCAAGAGTCGGTAAACCTTATTATTATGTTGATTGATACCTTCATTGCCACCATAGCACCACTAGGGAGGAACTGAAGTCTAACTCTAAGGGACCTAACTAGAATATTGTAATCCAGACCATGCCGGTGTTTCATATATGGTTACAGAAAGATGCAACTGACTCTTTTGGAAAGTGTCGGAAGGTACCGGAATATGCATAATGGATTTTATCGTGAAATCTGGAGAGGTGCTAGAGGTGAAGCCCAGAAGAAAGGGCTATCCGCATGGGTCAGCATGCCCTCATGCATGAGGCGCATGGGCCTCGTGGGCTTCACCAAACCTTTCCATAAATATCTGGAGTTTTTTACGGAATCCAAAGTTGACCTATAGAAGGTTCCAGGTCTTTTATTCTACTACAAGTTTGCATATTTTCCTTAATTAAAGAGATCTAAACCTACCGTATTTGGATATGAGGGATCTGGGAAAGTCCCAAATTAAATAGGTATGATATCTTTATGCAAAGGAAGTAAGGGGCCACCCAAACCTGCCATATGGAGGGGCGGCGACCAGGGTTTGGGAAGCCTCAACTCTGCCATGGGGGCAGCCCTTGCCCCTCCTTCAAGTCCCCCTCCCCTCCCTCCACATAGACGCCGAAGGTTACAGGATTCTCACCATCAGATCTAAGTCCTAAACTACGAAGTTCTAACGGATTGGACAACCGGACGCGTGGATGCCGGTGGTATGATGGTACCATGATCTAGATCCAATCTCGTTCTTGCAATCGCCATAGATGATCATGGTGGTTCGTGTAGGGTGATTTTTTTATTTTTCATGTATGTAACCCTATACCTAGATCTCGCAAGACATATCTAAGAGACCTAACCTCTGTAGCTCCGCGTCGAAATGTAAGGTGGTCGAACCTCGCCGCTTGGAGAAGAAGCACCAAGACATGATGATCATAAGAGAAACTCTAACACCTGCTGCAAAATGTGGCAGCAACCCAAATAATTGCCAAATGCGGCAGCACGGGGCAAAAAACGCCTCCAACAGCTATCGCATCGCTATTTGGTGCCGCAAAAATGCTGCAGAGCAGCCTCGTGTTGCATATTTGTAGCACCGCAGACGGTGTCGCATTCATTTTTTTCCTAGCACGTGTGGTCCAACTGCCAACCAGAAAGCTCTTTTTTTCTAAGTCGTGTTGCAAAATGAGGCATCTAGTAAAGTGGCAGCCGTTTTCCTGCCGCAAAATCACGAATCAGCCACATTGCTTAGAACTGGTGCTGCATTTTGCAGCAGCTATTAGAGTTTCTCTAAGAGCATAGACCAGATGATACCCCGACAAGTCCGCCTTTATGAGGTGGAGCAAGAGTCGGTAAACCTTATTATTATGTTGATTGATACCTTCATTACCACCATAGTACCACTAGAGAGGAACCAAAGTCTAACTCTAAGGGACCAAACTAGAACATTGTAATCCAGGCCATGCCTGTGTTTTATATATGGTTACATAAAGATGCAACTGACTCTTTTACTCTTTTGGAAAGTGTCGAAAGGTACCGGAATATGCGAAATGGATTTTATCGTAAAATCCGGAGAGGTGCTAGAGGTGAAGCCTAGAAGAAAGGGCAAGTTGCATGGGCCAGCATGCCCTCATGTATGAGGCGCATGGGCCTCGTGGGCTTCACCAAACCGTTCCATAAATATCTGGAGTTTTTTACAGAAGCCTAAGTTGACCTATAGAAAGTTCGAGGTCTTTTATTCTACTATAAGTTTGCATATCTTCCTTAATTAAAGAGATCTAAACCTACCATATTTGGATATGAGGGATCTAGGAAAGTCCTAAATTAAATAGGTATGATATCTTTATGCAAGGGAAGTAAGGGGCCACCCATCCCTGCCATATGGAGGGGAGGTGACCAGGGTTTGGGAAGCCTCAACTCTGCCATGGGGGGCAGCCCTTGCCCCTCCTTCAAGTCCCCCTCCACTCCCTCCACATAGACGCTAAAGGTTGTAGGATTCTCACCATCAGATCTACGTCCTAGACTACAAAGTTCTAACGGATTGGACAACCTGACGCGTGGATGCCGGTGGTACGATGGTACGATGATCTAGATTCAATCTCGTTCTTGCAGTCGCCATAGATGATCTTGGTGGTTCGTGTAGGCTGATTTTTTTTATTTCCATGTATGTAACCCTATATCTAGATCTTGCAAGACAGATCTGAGAGGCCTAACCTCAGTAGCTCCGCGTCGAAATCTAAGCTGGTTGAACCTCGCCGGTTGGAGAAGAAGCACCAAGACGTTATGATCATAAGAGCAACTCTAATTTTGCAGCAGCAGCCCAAATAATTGCCAAATGCGTCACCGCGGGGCAAAAAATTGCCTCCAACAGCTGTCACATTGCTATTTGTTGCCGCAAAAAATATGCGGCAAAGCAGCCTCGTGTTCCATATTTGCAGCACCACAGAGCGGTGTCACATTTCTTTTTTCCTCAGCACGTGCAGTCCAACTACCAACCGGAAAGCTCTTTTTGCCAAAGTCGTGCTGCAAAATGAGGGATATAGTAAAGTGGCGGCCGTTTTCCTGCCGCAATATCGTGAATCAGCTACAGCATTTTGCAACAGCTAGAGTTGCTCTTTTTTGAAATAGGGGAATATCATCCGGCCTCTGCATCCAAGAGATATACACATCCTATTTTATTAGATTATTCTCAAACACCTTACAAGAGAGATTACAAAGATCAAACTGAAGCCCACCAAAACAAAGCGACAACTCGCTAATCCTACTACCCTGATGATGGGGATGTCTCTAAACATGGACAATATCCCTGACATCTCACCAACATGCATCATGTAAAATCAAATGCCTCGATAAGTCACCCAATGGTGAGGAAGTGGCACAACCGATCCGGCAGACCCTGAACATGTACTAGCATACACCCACTAGAAAGTCCTAGCCACCGCCATCTTCCGCATACCCAACTTCTGGAGAGATCAATGCACTGACCTTGCGAGGCCTTCCATTGATGCCACCATAATACCAGACGACGCCACTACCATGCGCGCATCCATCCAAGCATGAGTAGTCGCCACTGAGACCTCTCGGCACCATGCCGATGGGTCCCATCAACAGACGCAACTAGAGACCTTCAGAAGATTTGTCATGCGTAGCACCTACTAGACTAGGCATGACTGAGCGTAGCACCTGACGACTAGGAGTGACTTGACATCTCCGCCAAAGACTCCGTGCAAGATGAAGCCGCTCCACCTCCTACATCTGCCATCCGGTTCTGCTCCACAAACGATGCACCCAAGAGGAATCGCGACACCACAACGCCACCACTATCCGTCGATCTTAGGGTTTCCCCCGAAGTGGCACGAGTGGGTAGACGATGATTGCAGGACAATGCCTTCAACAAGGTTACGACGCGAAAGCGTAGCTATCGCCCACCTTGACTGGTGTCGTAACCCGGATTTCACCAGCAACCACGCCGCCACAACTCGCTGCCAGGGCTTGATGACCCACAAGTATAGGGGGTGTATCGTAGTATTTTCGATAAGTAAGAGTGTCAAACCCAACGAGGTGCAGAAGGTGCTGACTAGTGGTATGGATCAGGAATTCTCTACAAATACTTAGCAAACAGAATTTTAGGGGTTTTTAATAAAGCAAGTAAACAAAGTACGAGTAAATAAAAGACAGTAGGAATAAATGCAGCAAGTGTCCCAATCCTTTATGCAGCAAAGGACAAGCCGGTTGTATTACTTAAGATGACCAAATGTTCTCGAGGACACATGGGAAGACCGTCAAGTGCTTTCGCTTCATATAGTTGATTAATCTTCTTTAGCTTGCTAAGTGTTGTGTGGGTGAACCTGTGCTAATGTACCGCCCCATCCAAGACTAATACATACTTGTGATTATACCCCTTGCAAACATCCGTAAGTATAAGAAAGTAATTAAGGTAGAAACCTAACCACATCTTTAAACTCTAAGACCCTTACGTTCCTTGTGCAATGGTTTCCTAATGGGGGTTCAGGTTTCTGTCACTCCGGCAACCCCTACAATTAGTAGCCAAATACACAATGCATTCCCCTAGGACCATATAGGTGAAGTGTCATGTAGTCGACGTTCACATGACACCACTAGAAGAAGTACACCACAACTTAAATACCAAACTATTGAATCTTTCTCAACACAACTCCACTACTAACACCATGACTTCTCCCATGTCCTCAAGAACAAAACGAACTACTCACGAGACATCATATGTATCATGATCAGAGATGGAATAATGCTGTATAACAATCTGAACATAAACAATAATTCAATGGTTCACTCAATAGCATCAACTACAAAGAGTAATCAACACCGGGAAAGTGAACTAATGCAAGATTCAACTCAATTGTTACAGCAATATGGAGATGGTGATGAGGGTGCTGATGGTGATGATGGTGGTGATGATGATGATGATCCCGATGAAGTCTAGCTTGAGGGTGGTGTTGATGGCGATGATCTCCCCTCTCTGGGAACGAATTCCCCCGACAGAAATCTGTCTCCCGGAGAGATCTTTCTCTCTTGGTGTTTTCTGCCCGCAGAGGCAGTGGAATCTTTTTGTGGCCACTCGCCGAGTCTTAGGGTTTCGAAAGGATGATATACACCAGAGGGGAGAGCCAGAGGTGGGCCAGGGCGGCCACACCACCTGCTGGCATGGCCTAGGGCTGCCCGCGCCAGGGGGTGGTGTGGGCCCCCTATGGCCCATCTCCACTCCCTCTTCTAGCATCCTTTGTCTTTTGGAAAAATAGGATTTTCCGTATATTTTGCTGGATTTTCCGATCTTCGCGAATTTTGCCTCCAAACAACACCTTTTCCATCAGAATCCTGACTGCAGCGGTCCATGCTCCAAAAGTCATCAACCATGCAAAAACAGATTAAATAACATAAGTATCACCTCTCAGTATGAAATATATCAATGAATAATAGTGAATTAAGACATAGAATAGTGATGCAAAATGGACGTATCAACTCCCCCCAAGCTTAGACTTCGCTTGTCCCCAAGCGAAACTGAGCTCAATAAACATGGCCTCAGGTTTATGGAGTGAAGAGTCGATAAAAGAATACGGACAAGAAGCATCCCATTCATCAAAAGCATAGATCATAATAGAAGACAACTCACTATTATATAACTCAACTTGTAATAGGTAAAGGAAACACAATAAAGATACATAAAGTGAATCATAATTGGTAATGGCAAACTTAGCTCTTGGTCGAAAAATAGTTGATAATTTGCTGGAGTTCAGAAATAGCTGGTTTTCAAAGATAGCTTTCAAAGTAGTAAACATCAAGATAAGAGCAATGTGCAAAACAAGGAACATAAGATATGATTGAATAAATCATCATATGAATGAATGAAACACATCAACTGAAAATACTTGCTGAGATAGAAGGGAATAGGTTTATTGACTCAACTACAAAGTAAAAGAAAGGCCCTTCACAGAGGGGAGCAGGGATTGCAAGTCTCATAAAGAGCTCCAAAAAATTATGATACTTACTAGCTTTCAGCTCTCATTGCCCCTATCATAGGCATCTTTAGGTGATTAAGGTTAAAGTGATCAAATATGAGGATATGCATTGACAAGTTGTAAGTTGAGAATCTCATGTCCCTTGAATACGAGGGCCGCTCCTCATGCTACTCAAGTTTAGACACCGGTAAGTTCTTGTCATCGTAAGCATATGTGTATCATAGAGAACCGCCAACGGGGTACCCCTTGCCCGATGATACAGAAGAATCCCCATATCAAAATGACAAGGCAAGCAGACAACAAGCATCTCATCAATCTTCTTATTTACCATGGAATATGGTGCTTTTTTCTCTCTTTCCTCTTTTCATAATCTCTTTTTTTCTTTTTCTCTTTTTCTCAATCTCTAACTCTTTTTTATAAGAAGAATGCTTCATAGATGCTCGTTATGGTTACACTGCAGGTTTCCACCATGTCAGCATGGATTAGACCAGCGGCCCAGGCGTTTCTCTAACACATATGCATAACTCCATGGATTTACAAGCTCCCCTTTCATTTCACACCGATGACATCCATACACAAAAGAACATTACCAACTAGGTACAAAGTACCAGTGCAATGTTAAAAGCGTTCCCCATGACAACATGGTTCTACTAATTCACAACTTACAAAGCGCAAGCATATACGCAACATAGGTGAGCACAATGGTTCAAGTTTATTAAGAGCAAGAAAGTAAAGTGTGCCATCAAGTTCGTGAGAGATTTAATCACTAATTTTCACATAACAAGTTTAATTTGGGAGGTAGATAAAACAAGAATTTACTTGGAATAGCAATAATGCTACTAGGTAGGTATGGTGGACACAAATGGCAAAGGTTTTGGTTTTAAGGAGGTGGATGCACGAGAAGAATACCCTCTCAGTACAGGTTTTTGGCTAGCAAGGCTGGGTAGCAAGTATAAGAGTTGAAGGAAACAAGCATACATGCAAGTGATAAAGACAAACATGCAATCTTCCTCGGAAGCACAAAAGATGTTAACTAGAGAATACTAGACTTATGAGCAAATCAAGAAAGAAAGATGATGAAATTATATTTCTTTAGAGTACTCTTATATTTTTCATTCAACTCTCAAAAATAGTGTTGCTACTGACCGAGCCAGGTTTGCCAAAACCAACTAAATTAACTCAATGATCCCAAAGTGCTACCAATACTAACAACAAGATCAATCATATAACCACAGATTGAAAACTAATATAAGCTATGCAAAAGAGTAAATGATAGAACTTCTCATTAATATTCCATAACGGAAACTCACACCAATGGATACAAATCTAACGAGAGAGGGGACACTTCCATAATGCAAACCATCCTACATAATAACTCCTGTATTCATGATATGACTCTACTAAAAAGGTAAAAGATATAAGATAGTGATGTGATACCGCGACACTCCCCCAAGCTTGTAACAAACCAAGGGGATGCCAAACCTGATGACGAATTACTCCTTAGGTAGTGGTGGTATCCTTTCATCTTCGTCCGTCTTCCAGGGTAAAGGCTTCCCATCAACAAAGGACATCGTGGTTTCCAACATCCTAAAAGTTGCAGCAGCACTTATGCGTTTAAATCTAGCCTCATACTCACGTTTTTGATTTTGAACATCACAGAACTGTGCTTGCAGTTCGTTGGTTGTTTGGCGGAGTGAGAGGACTTCGTCTTTGAGTTCAGCAGTCTCCTTTTGGTGCTCGGTGATGAGTTCAGAACAAATCTTATGGATGATATCCACTTCGCGCTCCGCCATCTTCTTGTACCTAAAGACTTCTTGCTCCAGTGCTTCCATCATGTCCTCTAGACTTCCTTCACCTTTAGGGCCTTGAACCTCTTTAATCCGGACCTCCCCACCTTCGAGGAGATCCGGAATTGTCCGGAGAATAAGATTCATATATTGGGGATCATTTTCTGAGTTAGGAAATGTTCCGGAGTATTTGTATGAGGATTCTAGAAGGTTTCGGAATGTTCCGGAAGGTTCTGGAAGATTTCTTGGAGTTTGCTTGAAAACCAAGAAAGGATCAAGGAGCCCTTGTGGGGCAAGACAAGGATTCGTGGGGGAGGAGGACTCCTCCCCCCTCCCAATCCGCCGGCCAAGGAAGGGAGGGGAGTCCTACTAGGACTCCCCCTCCCATGGCGCCTCCCTCCTTTAAATAGAGGGGTGGGGGCGCCACCCCTGGCCCCCTCCACTACTCCAAACCCTAGCCGCCTCTCTCCTCCTCCTTTCTTCTTCTCAGGCTTAGGCGAAGCCCTGCAGAATTCTCTACTCCACTACCACCACCACGCCGTCGTGCTGCTGGAATTCTGTGGAGAAGATCTACTACCTCGCTGCTCGCTGGAACGAGGAGAGGAAGGTCTGCTTCGACTCCGCACGTGTGACCGACTGCGGAAGCGCGGAACGCGGCGCCGGAAGGATCTTCCACTCGATCTTGAGATTGGCAAGTGATCGACTACATCAACCACGAGATCTAATCTCGTAACGCTTTCGGATCTACGAGGGTTAGTACATATCTATATCGTTGCACATGTCTAATAGATTAGATCTTGGCTTTTATCTAGATTAGATCTGGGTTTTGTTCGTTCTTGCGGTATATTTTTTTGTTTTCCATGCTACGAACCCATCACATAGTTGGATTGTATTTTCACGGAACTTTTCTTACCAGAACCATTACCTATTTGAAAACGAACTCTGCAGGTCTCTGAATTTGGTATTTAGTGGATCCTTCCGGAGTCTCCACTTGAATAATCATCAGTATCTTCATCTTTGTACACTTATTACTTGAGTCATAAAACCTTTCTCTTCCTTATTACACCATTATCTCCACTTCCTGGAAATTTCTTTCACACAAAACTCCACACAGTTCTCATTAGCAACATTAGTATAAGTGAAGTGATAAAACCTTTTGAGTCCAACTTCAAATGAAAACCATCAAAACAAAAGCTACTGTAGCATCTCCTTCCGAAAACCCAAAAAGAATTCAAAAAGGAAATCTATTAAAGAAGCAAATGCAAGAGTGGCAAAATCTGTCAAAACAGACTAGCAGGTAAAGATCAATTTTTTCGAAAATCTTCTGTTGCTCAAATAAAAAGTGCAAAACTAACGAAAGTTAAATAACACGTTGGGGCAGAAGCACAAAACATTACAGCTCAATCCGACATACAGAGATCTCTCACGAATTTTTACGGTGAAGCACAAAAATCTATTTTGGGACATCAACTTCCCCAAATATTACTTCTCTCTCATTAGAGGTTGATCTTGACACAAAAACCAAACAAAACGGACAAGGAGCAGTTACTACCGAAGTAATAACTTCCAAGACTCAAATAAACAAAAACAAACTGAAAGCAAAAACAAATTGGGTTGTCTCCCAAAAAGCTCTTTCTTTATAGCCATTAAGATGGGCATGATAATTTTGGAGGTGCTCACATAGGAATATGAATTGAAGTGAAAGAGAGCATTAAGAAGCAAAAATACACAAATTGAAGTCTAACCCACTTCCTATGCAAGGGAATTTTGCAAACAAACAAGTTGTTGAAACCAGAAGCAACTTGCATAAGAAGGCAAAAGAAGTGCAACATAAAAACTTTCAGCATAAAATGAGGAAACTTGATATTATTGAGATACATCAGAACACTTTTCCCTCTTTCATAATAACTTTCAGTATCATGCATAAACTTAACAATATAACTATCACAAGAGCCATCATAGAAATGATCACTTATTCTAACAGAAAACACAGGAATACTACCTCTCATAACACTACTATGTGAAACAATATTAGAGGTATCCTTACAAAGGATAGCGTGTCCCTCTTTTTCACATTTAGTGACAAAGTCTTTCACATTTGCTATAATAGGTTCATCAACCTTTTTTATCAGGTTCAACAGCTTTACTTGTACTTTCATTAACCATTCTAGCTATCATAGAATGTTCCTTTACCTTAACTGGAAAAGGCATTTTCTCAATATAAGGTTCAGGTAAAACATGATTAGCAGTATAAACTTCAGTATTTCTTTCAGGAACACTCTTAGCAACATCTTTATATGGTTCATGATGCTTATTCCACTTCTTTTTAGGCACTTCAATGTAGGAAGCAAAAGCCTTAAAATAAGAAGCAATAGCTTGAGAATCTAGACCATAAGCATTTTTAATATTTTGAAAGTCATCAGTTCCCATAAAAGATTTAATGCATTCATAATCATAATTGATACCTGACTTTCTACCTTTGTCATTCTCCCAAGCTTCAGCATTGTCTTGAATATGGTCCAGAAGATCCCATTTAGCTTCTTATTCCATACGAGTGAATGATCCAGCACAAGAAGCATCTAATAAATCCTTGTCATGTAGAGGGAGCCTTGCATAAAAGTTATTGATAATAATATTGTTGGGGAGCTCATGAATGGGACATTTGAGCATTAGTAACTTCAATCTCCCCCAAGCTTGAGCTGTACTTTCTCCATCAAGAGGCCAAAAGTTGTATATTTGATTCCGATCTTTATGAATCTCACTAGGAGGATAAAACTTTGAATAAAAGAGAGGCACTATTTCCTCCCATTCCAGAGCTTGTCCATTCTTCAGCAGCTTATACCATTCCTCAGCTCTTCCTTTCAACGATAATGAGAATAACTTCTTCTTAACTTGATCTGTAGTAATACCTGCACACTTGAACAACCCGCATAATTCGTGTATAAAGAGCAAATGATCACCGGGATGGACAGTTCCATCTCCAACATAGTAGTTATCCATAACACGATCAATAATTCTTGTAGGTATTTTGAAAAAATCATTCTCAGCAGGTGGTGGCTTATCTAATACCTTAGCAGTGGTAGTAGCATTACCAAATAAGAAACTCAGCGAATTAGCCATAACGAAAATAAAGCAACTAACAGAAGTAAACAATACTCACAGTAGAAGTTTCCTTTACCAGTAAACAATACTCACGAAAATAGTCTTCATGACCCACAAGTATAGGAGGTGTATCGCAGTATTTTCGATAAGTAAGAGTGTCGAACCCAACGAGGAGCAGAAGGTGCTGGCTAGTGGTATGGATCAGGAATTCTCTGCAAATACTTAGCAAACGGATTTTTAGGGGTTTTTGATAAAGCAAGTAAACAAAGTATGAGTAAATAAAAGATAGTAGGAATAAATGCAGCAAGTGGCCCAATCCTTTATGTAGCAAAGGACAAGCCGGTTGTATTAATTAAGATGAACAAACGTTCTCGAGGACACATGGGAAGATTGTCAAGTGCTTTCGCTTCATATAGTTGATTAATCTTCTTTAGCTTGCTAAGTGTTGTGTGGGTGAACCTGTGCTAATGTACCGCCCCATCCAATACTAATACATACTTGTGATTATACCCCTTGCAAACATCCGTAAGTATAAGAAAGTAATTAAGGTAGAAACCTAACCACAGCTTTAAACTCTAAGACCCTTACATCCCTTGTGCAATGGTTTCCTAACGGGGGTTCAGGTTTCTGTCACTCCGGTAACCCCTACGATTAGTAGCCAAATACACAATGCATTCCCCTAGGCCCATATAGGTGAAGTGTCATGTAGTCCACGTTCACATGACACCACTAGAAGAAGTACACCACAACTTAAATACCAAACTATTGAGTCTTTCTCAACACAACTCCACTACTAACAACATGACTTCTCCCATGTCCTCAAGTACAAAACAAACTACTCACGAGACATCATATGGATCATGATGAGAGATGGAATAATGATGTATAACAATCTGAACATAAACAATTATTCAATGGTTCACTCAATAGCATCAACTACAAAGAGTAATCAACACCGGGAAAGTTCCCCCTATGAACTAATGCAAGATTCAACCTAATTGTTATAGCAATATGGAGATGGTGATGAGGGTGCTGATGGTGATGATGGTGGTGATGATGATGATGATGATCCCGATGAAGTCCAGCTTGATGGTGGTGTTAATGGTGACGATCTCCCCTCTCCGGGAAGGAATTCCCCAGCAGAAATCTGTCTGCCGGAGAGATCTTTCTCTCTCGGTGTTTTCCGTCCCGCAGAGGCGGCGGAATCTTTCTGTGGTCCCTCCCCGAGTCTTAGGGTTTTGGGAGGATGATATACGCTAGAGGGGAGAGCCAGAGGTGGGCCAGGGTGGCCACACCACCTGCTGGCGTGGCCTAGGGCTGCCCGCGCTAGGGGTTGGTATGGGCCCCCTGTGGCCCATCTCCACTCCCTCTTCTGGCATCCTTCGTCTTTTGGAAAAATAGGATTTTCCGTATATTTTTCTGGATTTTCTGATCTTCGTGAATTTTGCCTCCAAACAGCACCTTTTCCATTAGAATCCTGACTGCAGCGGTCCATGCTCTAAAAGTCATCAACCATGCAAAAACAGATAAAATAACATAAGTATCACCTCTCAGTATGAAATATATCAATGAATAATAGTGAATTAAGACATAGAATAGTGATGCAAAATGGACGTATCGGGGCTGAGATGTGGTATGCACCACACCCAGTCACAAACTGGTCGACCATCTCCGGCAAAGAAGACAACCGCCACCACCATGCCCAGAGCTGCTTCCTCGGACGCCCTCAGTCATGCGAAAGTATCCCAGGGAGTCCATCCACATAGTCGACGGGCAACAGTAGTTGTGCAGATGCCATGGCCGATATAGGCCCAACGGACCTAGATCTGGCCTAGATCTTCGTTGCCCCTACCAGCCCTGCTGCCGACCATGGACGTTCTGGTCGCCGCCACCCGCACCACTGCTGTTGGAGAGGGAGAGGAGGAGCCGCTGCCACCTCTACCAGCTACCGGCCGGAGGGAAGCCGCCGCTGCCGAGCCCGCGGGGTTTTGCTCGGCGGAGCCAAGTAGAGGGGCGCAAGGAGGACCTAGAGTTGGCGAGGAGGGCACCCCAGGGGCGGCGTTGGTGCCACCTTGGGGGTGGGAGGGTTATCTTGTTTTCTTTGTGTTAGAGTTTCTCAAAGAGCAGAGACCGGACGATACCCCGATAAGACCGCCCCAACGAGGTGGAGCAAGAGTCGGTATTATTATGTTGATTGATACCTTCATTCCCACCATAGCACCACTAGAGAGGAACTAAAGTCTAAGGAACCTAACTACTACCTCCGTCCCAAGGCTCAAGGCATATAGTTTTTTGAAAAAGTCAAACTATGTAAAATTTGACCAAGTTTATTTTAAATATTAATATTTACAATATAAAATATATACCCTTTGATACATCATGAGACATATTGTCACATGATATCTATATAATATCATAGTTCTTTCTAGTTTTTTCAAAAAAATTGGTCAAACTTTCCGTAGCTTGACTTTTCAAAAAAATTATAGGCCTTAAGCCTTGGAACATTCTTTATCTCGGTCTTACTTCGATGTTAATTAAAAAATAAGACACTTCAGTCTAACACACCCGCCCAACCCCAAGCCTCTCCCACGCGGGGCAACCGGGGATACCCTAGCCGCCGTCGCGGGGGCCTCCCTCCGCTCGATCCCCCCTCCCTCGCCGATGTTGCCGCAGGCCGTCCACATGGTGGCGGCGGGCGCCCCATTGCCAAAGGTGGCAGGGGGGACTGCCGTGGAGGCTTGGACAACGGTCGGGGCGGCATCCTCGGGCAGGTGGCGGTGATGTCCGCTCGGCCGTCGCGGCAGTGTGAGGTGGAGAGGCGGGGGCAGAGGAGCTGGTGCTGGTGGGCGTGGTGGCTTTGCCCTGGTAGGAGCATGCCTTGGGGCCCGATATGGGCCCGTCCGAGGAGGGCTTCGACTAGGCATGGCGACTGGAGGCGGTCGCGGCTGGGAGCTGGCTCCGGCTGGGCTTGGTGATGGTGGCAGGTGGTGACTAGGGAGGTGGTGCTGCTGGACCTTTCATGGCTCGATAGCGGCAAGGAGGTGAGGAGGTGGTGCGTTCTTGGATGTTGTGGCCGCTGATAGGTCCCCCGTTGGGCGGAAGTGGAGGTTTGGTGGCAGCTGCAACGGTCGCTTCAGATTGCAAGTGGTGGAGATTCCCGGGGAGAAATCCTTGTTCCGGCATTGGTCGGAACCGGCGGTGGTGACACCCACGGGTGCCGTTGACTTTCTTGGAAGCGTCGCTGTGAGCTCCTCCCCTCGTTCATTGACTTCTGGAGGGAAACCTCAGATCCTCGAGATTCGACGATGAAGGCGATGCACATCTTTCTCCTTCTTGGGGGCATCGTTTTCAGGGTTGGCTGGAGCTTGGAGACTCGTGGATGGCGGCTGGGCCGTCGTGTGGGTGCTGAGGTGGGACCTCATGGGCGCTGATGTGTAGTTTGGCAACGATGATGCGTCGAGCTGAGCTTGGGTCGCGGTTCAGGCTTCGGTAGTCGGTCTTCCCGGCGTGTCCGATGGGTTCTCTGTGGTCGCTGTGTTGTTGTGGAGTTAGAGCTGCGATGGTGCGTGTCCAGGCGGTGACGATGACCGACGGCCGGTGGTCTTTCTAGAGGGTTCGGTCGGCGCAAGCCCGGCATATTTCTCTCGGGAGGCTCGGCGTCAAAGTCGAAGCTGTCTGCTGTTGGTGTGTGTGTCCGACTGTTGGCATGGGCCGACATGGGTTCAGGCGTCGCTTGTTGCGAGGCTTCATTTGGGTCGTCGAAGGTAAAGTCGGAATCGCTAGCTCGCGGAGGAGTGACGACGATGACACTAGGTGGCAACCTCGACGGTGGCCTTTGTTCTTCGTGGTGCGTGTGCTCCGTGTAGGTGGCCATCTTGGCCGATGGTGGTGGTGCCCAATGTGGTCGTGTTCCATGATGATATGTATCAGTTTTGGCCGGTTTCCCGTAATGAACTGGCCAATTCTCTCCTACTTTTTTTAAATAAAGTGAGGCAAATTGCCCGTTTTGTTGAAACAAAACACTTCGGTGGATGTTACATTTCTCGCGTTTGAGATTTTACAGAGCAGTACTCCCTCCGTTTAGAAACATAAGACATTTGAGACTCGTGAAATGAATATATCTAGATGTCTTTTAGTGTATAGGTTCACTCCGAATATATACACAAAAATCGTCTAAATATATTTGTTTCACAAAGTTAAAACATCTTATATTTCTACACGGATGGAGTAGTATTTTGGAGCATTCCGTTCCGTGAGAATTTTTTTCCATAACAGTTGTTTGTTCTGTAGGGGAAGACTAACTTTTGCCTATAGTTTCAAGGAAAAGTTCCCTTCGTAACGGAATAGAATACACTGTAACACTTCCTCTCTTGCAGCTGAGGTCAGTTAAATTCGACTTGTGTGTCTCTACACCAGAAAGGGTTATGGTACAATAACGCCCGCAGACCGTATGGTTTACCGATCGGATTTTCAAACAAGACATCATCTCAGCAGGTGTAAATCGTCCAATAGTACATCCGCTGCGGCGCTAATCAATCTCTGCGACAGAGATATGCAACCTTTTAATTAACCTCAGACATGATCTGACACCAAATCACACTAGTTGCTTTCGGATGGGTATAAATCTCAATCGCATGTCAGGCTCAAAGCGACTGTTATGAGTTTCGATACTCTTTTTCTTTTTTGAACTTGAGTTTCGATACTCGCGGTTCCTTTTAGCTGACTTTACTGTTTGTCCCAAAAAATAAATATGAGTGGACAAAATCACGCCGTTTATCTTGTGCGACATGAATCGTGAGACGTATCTTCATTTTGACCGGCGTGCTCATGTGAATTTGCTCTGCCGAACACTGGATTCTAGAGACGCCTCCCTAGTTTTTTTTAACAGGAAGATGGGTCTCGAAGGACCCCCTACTGCTGCATTATATTAACGTCGGTGGAGCAAGTATTACACAGAGACCCTCAAAAACATAGGAAATTACAATCAGGCCCTTGAATTTAGCACTGAAGACCCTAGAACTAAAAGTAAAAACGCAATCAAGCCTAGATCTTCGTCTTGCTCCTTCTCCACTGAACTGATGACGACACAGCCGAGAATGGTCGTCGGCACCACCGCCGGTGACAAGACAGGAGTACACCGTCTCGGTGCAGAAGAGCCTCCGATGTGGCACAATGACCTGGAGGCTGAGCACCTTTCACGAGCTTGCCGACGAGAAGGGAGGGATTGGTTGTCTCATAGCCATCAAGCTCAGCCGCTGGATGGTCGCTTGCCGTCGAAGAAATGTCGCTGAGAATTGACTCCCGAAGAAATTTTCTCCAAGGCGCAGCAGTAGCCTTCCCCGCCTTCCACACTCTGCAGAAATCGAAGCACCAGGGCCCCTCCTCTCCTTGCCACCATGGCCGGCCAGAGGAAGATTCCTAGCACCACAACTCCACTTCAGGGGATGACGCCGGACGTCGGTCTTATTCAAGGAGTTGGTGGCCTCTCCATCCTCTTCCAGCCCCGACCGAAGGAGCAAGAGATCAAGAAGAAGAAGGCCTGAAACAAACAAACTTGACCGCCCAAATCTGGATCTCCACTCCTCTCTACGGGCATGTCACCCACTACCTGCATGACGCCAAGACTAGGACTTAAACTATTGCTATACAAGGAGGGGAACCTCACCCTACTCGCTGTTGGCCACTGCCGGAGGGGAGAGGGGAGGGCACAACCAGCCCCGACCGAGGACGAGAGCAGGGAGAGGGGTGGGAGGGGGAGCGAGAGGCGTGCTACGTTCAAAATGTATCTACTTTCCCGAACACTTTTCCTATTGTTTCTTCTCTAAACTTGTGTGATTTGGATGCAACTAACACGGACTAACGCTGTTTTCAGCAGAATTGCCTTGGTATCTAGTTTTTGTGTAGAAAATCAACTATCAGGAAAAATCCTAGAAAATATGCCAAAAATCCTATTTCAGGAGAAGACTCCCGGAGCCAGAATACGAGACGGAGTGGGGCTGGGGCCTGATGGCTCGGTGTTGATGTGGTGGTGCGGTGTTGATGTAGAGCTCGTTGGGAACCCCAAGAGGAAGGTATGATGAGCACAGCAACAAGTTTCCCTTAGTATGAAACCAAGGCTTAATCGAACCAGTAGGAGAAAGGAAACACCCCAAAGGTGTTACTAGCTGAGCTTTGACAGGGCGCACTACCGGTGCTAGTAGCAACGTGGAGACCTACACAACACAACCCAGAGAACTTTGTCCCCAACTGGCGACTGAGGTGGTGAATCTCACCGTGTTTTGCAGAAAACAAAGGATTAAACGTATCGAATGGAAATAAGTAAAAGTTTGTAGAAAGGAAACACAAAGCAGTAAACAGTTTGTAGATTGTATGTAAAAGACAAGGACCGGGATCCATAGTTCACTAGAGGTGGCTCTCCTTAAGATAGATAACATGTTGGGTGAACAAATTACAGCGGGGCAATTGACAAACATCGAGAAAGCAATACATGCATATACTAATCATCTTGACTCCTTTGAGACTTGATTGGGCATTACAACATTATACATAGACCGCCATCCAACTGCATCTATGACTAATAATCCACCTTCAGGTTATCATCCGAACCCTCTCCAGTATTAAGTTGCAAGCAACAGATTATTTCTTTACGAACTGCGTGTAAAGTAAACAATACGATTGTTCTATGAATAAAAGATTGTTGTTTTCTCCCTAGTAGCAACAACACATCTAGTACCTTAGAGATTTCTGTCACTTCCCCAGATTACTAGAGGCATGAACCCACTATCGAGCATAAATACTAACTCTTGGAGTTGCTAGCATCTACTTGGCCAAGATAGCTACTAACAACGGAAAGCATGCAAGATCACAAATAACAAAGACATTATAGAATCAACAATCAATCTGAAATAGCATCTCAATATCCATCGGATCCCCGCAAACACAACATGTAGAATTACAAATAGAAGATCTTGATCATGAACGGAGCTCACAAGATCTAAACATGAAATCACAAAGGAGGAGAACCAGCCATCTAGCTACTACATGGATCCGTAGTCCAAGGATGAACTACTCACGCATCACACCGGAGGCTTGCATGGTGATGAAGAAGGCCTCCAAGGTGAATTCCCCTCTCCGGTAGGGTGCCGGGAAGAGCTTCAGATCCCTCCGATCTAGGGATGGAGATGACAGCGGCTACAGACTCTTTCGTGGATTTTTGATCGGGCACTTAGGGTTTTCGTCCCGAGGGCAATATATATGCGGAAGGAGAGGCCGAGGGGGTGCCAGGGGCGGCCACACCACCCCCTGGCGCGGGCCAGGCCTGGCCGCGCGGCCAGGTGGTGTGGTGCCCCCTGGCCCTTCTCTGTCTCGTATTCTGGCACTTGATGACTTCCGGAAAAATAGGCACTTTGGCTTTTGTCCCGTACAATTCCGAGAATATTCATTTTCTGACTTTCCTGGAACCAAAAACAGCAGAAAACAGGCAGCTGTCACTATGGCTCTTGTTAATAGGTTAGTCTAAGAAATCATATGAAAAGTACTCCAAAGTTGGAACAATACACAAGAAAGTTGATAAAACTAAGCATGGAACATCAAAAATTCTAGATACATTTGCAATGTATCAACATCCCCAAGCTTAACTCCTGCTCGTCCTCGAGTAGGTAAGTGATAAAAAGAAAGAATAATTTTTGAGGTGACATGCACCATCAAAGACTTGATCAAAGTATTTGTAAAACATTCAAAGCTGGGATCATAGTACTGCAATCATAACATGAAAGACAAAGTTCTAGCAATAAGACAAAGAAACTATGATGCAACATGAAAAGGCACAAACAAAAGATTCATGAATAACAATGCTTTGCAAGACGTTTGTTTGTTTCACATAAAGAAAACATAGCATAATAGTATTTAGCTTGTCCCTCAATAGAGTAGCAAATAGAAATGCATAGGACACCTTCAAAGTTCATAAGAGTGACTAGATACAATAGTTTAAAACAAGCAATATCAAAGTATGCATTAATCAACTAGTCTTGGGACAATGCACATAGAACTAAGAATGGCCACTATGCTCTCAAAGTAGGTGCATAAAGTTAGAAGGTGGAGACTCAATGTAATGGTGGAAGAAAGGCCTTCGTAGAAGGAAGTAGGGATTCAAGTCTCATAAAGAGCTTCCAAAAATTATGGTACTTATAGCTTTCAGCTCTCATTGCCCCTATCATAAGCATCTTGAAGTGATTAAGGTTAAAGTGAACAAACTATGGTGTACATGCTTGACGAAGTGGAAGTCATAAATCTCATGTCCCTTGTATACGAGGGCCGCTCCTCATGCTACTCAAGTTTAGTCACCAGTAAGTTCTTGTCATTGTAAGTATATGCGTACCATAGAGAACCGCCAACGGGGTACCCTTTGCCCGATGATACGGAAGAATCCCCATATCAAAATGACAAGGCAAGTAGACAACGAGCATCTCAGCATTCTTTTTATTTACCATGGGAATATGGTGCTTTTTTTCTCTCTTTCCTCTTTTCATAGTATCTCTTTTTTTCTCTTTTTCTCTGTTTTTCAATTTAGGACTCTTTTTTTATAAGAAGAATGCTTCATAGACAGCTCATTATGGTTACGTTGCAGGTTTCCACCATGTCAGTATGGATTAGACCAGCGGCCAGGGCGTTTCTCTAACACATATACATAACTCCATGGACTTACAAGCTCCCCTTTCATTTCACACCAACGACATCCATATACAAAAGAGCATGATATCAACTAGGTACAAGTACCAAGTGCAATGTTGAAAGCGTTCCCCATGTAAGCATGGTTCTGGTAATTCCCAACAAATAAGTGCAAGCATATACAACATAGAAGACACAATGGTTCAAATTTATTAAGGGCAAGTAAAGTAAAGTGTGCCATCAAGTTCGTGAGAGCTTTAATCACTAGTTTTCTCATCAGAAGTTTAATTTGGAAGGTAAACAAAAGCATGAATATACTTGGAATAGCATAAGCTAGTAGGTAGGTATGGTGGACTCTTTGGAGTAACTTGGTTTAGGGAGTTGGATGCATGAGTGGAACTCATACTTGGTTGTGGAGGCTAGCAAAAGACTGGGAGCGAAAAACTAAGAGAGCAATAATGGCCATAATCATGCAGAGCGACAAAACATCATTGATCAAAGCATAAAGTGATACTACAAGTTAAAAACTAAAGGATCATAAAGGCTATGGTGACTTTGAGATAGTCATAACATGGTGTGAGCATGCGCCAAGTCAACCCAAATAAATCATCAAAGGAGAATACCACTATACTATGCTTTAATATGCTAAAACAACGCATGATTCATCCTAGGCACATTAAGCAATCTCAATTGTTTATAACAGGTCATGCTACAGCAAACAATACTAAGCATAAAGACAAAACAATATCAAGCATGGCATGACAAAGCATAGGCCACAGTCAAAAACGAGCTCTTTTTAGCACATAAGTATGAACTTTCCTACTCTTTTCCAAACCAAACCAAACTATTTGCAAACCAATGTATAAAAGAGGGGGTCCAACCAATTTATTCAGAAAACTAAGCAAACAAAAGCAAACAAAAACCAAAACGAAAACGAAAATAAAGACGCTCTAAGAACAACACATCTGTGCATGAAATAATAAAAATGAAGCGTTTGGAAAAAACCTGGGATTTTTATTAATGAAGAAGGGGATGCCTTGGGCATCCCCAAGCTTTGACGCTTGTACTTCTTGGATATTTCTTGGGGTGACACGCGTGGCATCCCCAAGCTTGAGCTTTAGTCCATCCTTCATCTTATTACTCATTCCTTCCATACACCTGAAATTTTTTCCTTCATACAAAACTTCACACAATCTTTATTAGCAACATTAGTGCACTCAAGATAAATAAGTCTTAAGGTTCAGTTCTAACACCAAATAAACTTCCATTAGAACACTATCTACTGTTGAAATTCCCTCAAAAAGTTCAATTCCCCAAAAGAACTCAAGAAGGAACCAACAAGAAGCAAATGCAGAAAATGGCAGAAATCTGTCAAAACAGACCAGCAGGTAAAGACGAATTTTGTCGAAGACCTTCTGTTGCTCAAATCAAAAAGTGTTGAACTAACGAAAGTTAGATAACAACCTGGGGCAGAAGCACAAAAATTCTTGCCTCAAAAAGACGTTCAGAGATTTTACACAAATTTTTATGGTGAAGCACAGAAATCTGTTTCGGGACAGTAACTTTCCCAATCATTACTTCTCTCTCATTAGAGGTTACTCTTGGCACAAAAAGCAAATAAAAAGGATAATGAGAGGTTATTACAGAAGTAATAACTTCCAAGACTCATCTAAAACTTTTGAGTTATCTCCCAATAAGTACTTTTCTTTAACGCCTTTAAGTTAGGCATAAGAAGCAAGAAAGAATCAAGTATTCTCAAATGAAGAAGCATTGAGATCAATACTAGAAATATTTTCAACAAGGCAAGGTATATCATCTAAATAAGTTCTAGAGGATCCTCTCTCAATGCTCTTAGGTTCACTATTCTCATCAAAAGGGTTTGTAGGAACAATCCAATCAAGATTCTTTTCTATGGCATCATGTATTGCTACTAGTTTGAAGGGTATTGGTATCTTAGGTTCCTCTCCGTTAGGTTCGGTTTTGTTCATTTTTTCTCATGTACCAACAATATCTACACATGAGCCTAGCATATTGAAATGTTCAAAGACTTTCCTAGCTTCCTTGGCAACATCATAGAACTCCTTAAACAAAGTTTGTAGAATAAAATCCCTCTTTTCAGGGTCTTCAATTTCTTTAAGCTTAAGAAACATTATTTGCATTAAGGGGTTGAGGTTAACAAACCTAGCTTCTAACATGTGAATTAAAGAAGCTGCAGCAATCTCATAGTTTAGAGCAAGTTCTGCAAGGGATCTATACTCAGTATCCTCATGTTTACTAACATGATTAAAGAATTATTTAATATTATCTTTCCCAATTATAGAACCACTACCAATTGAAAGATCTTTCAGGGTGAATGTAGGGATCAACATGGTGAGCTAAGGAAGAGGTGACAGCTAAAGGAGACTTAATTTTTTTGTGTTTTTGATAAAGAAAGCAAACTGGTAAAACTATTTTTTTTGTGTTTTTGAATAAAGAAACAAGCAAACAAAGCAAAAAGAAACTAAGCAAAACAAAAATAACAAAGTAAAGAGATTGGTTATGAGGGACTCCCCTTGTGAAGATGTCCTTGACTCCCTGGCAACGGCGCCACAAAAATGCTTGATGGCTCTGTGTATGGCGCCCAGAAAAGTGCTGGTGCGGTGTTGATGTAGAGCTCGTTGGGAACCCCAAGAGGAAGGTATGATGAGCACAACAGCAAGTTTCCCTCAGTATGAAACAAAGGTTTAGTCGAACCAGTAGGAGCAAGGGAACGCCCGAAAGGTGTTACTAGCTAAGATTTGGCAGGGCACACTACCGGTGCTAGTAGCAACGTGGAGACCTGAACAACACAACCACAAAACTTTGAACCTGCTAATAATGGTGGTACTACTCATAAGAAAAGAAAAAAGAAACATAAAACTATTGTAGAACCCTATGAACCTGCTAAAGATCCTAATAGTATATCTATCTATGATGCTGAAACTGAAAGTGGTAATGAAGAAAATGATGTTCCTGATAAAGAAAAAGTTTAAGAAGAACCTGAAGAGCACACTAAGAATAGTAAATACACTAAAGAAGATTTTATTGCTAAGAAACATGGTACTGAAAGAGACCCTTGGGTCCAAAAACCAATGCCTTTCCCTGATAAGAAACACAAGTCAAAGGAAGATGAACACTATAATAAGTTTTGTGAGTGGATGAAACCTTTATTCCTGCAAATTCCTTTGACTGATTCTATTAAATTGCCTCCTTAATCAAAGTATAAGAAGGATATTGTCTCGAATAAAAGGAAGATCCCTAATGAAGAAATCTCTACTTTGCTTGCTAATTATTCCTTTACTGGTAAGGTTCCAAAGAAACTTGGAGACCCAGGGATTCCAACTATCCCATGCTCTATTAAGAATAGTTATGTTAGAACTGCTTTGTGTGGTTTGGGAGCTGGAGTTAGTGTTATGCCTTTTTCTCTCTATAAGAGACTTCAACTGGAAAAATTAATACCAACTGATATATCTTTGCAAATGGCTGATAAATCTACCACTATTCCTGTTGGTATATGTGAGAATGTACCTGTTCAAGTGGCTCATAATTGCTTGATATTAACTGATTTTGTTGTGCTTGAAATGCCTGAAGATGATAATATGTCTATTATTCTTGGGAGACCTTTTCTTAATATTGCAGGAGCTATTATTAATTGTAATCAAGGAAAGGTGACTTTCAATGTTAATGACAAGGAACATAATGTCTATTTCCCCAAGAAGATTTATAGGACTTATGGTTTGAATTCAATTGAACATGTTGAGGGCATTCAAGTTGGAGAAATATATTGTCCCATACCAAGAGAAAAATTAGAAACTATTATGATTGGGACCATTGCTATCAAAGTTGAGGTAACATAATCATTAGTGGAATACAAAGTTTTGTCTCATATGAAATTGTTTTGGTAACAAGACCTCATCAACCTTGTTAACAAAAGGATTTCATTGAACAAAACAATGTTTTCACCATGATTATCTATGCTTACTTCTATTCTTTCCATTTAGTTTTTGCTTTCGTTTAGTTTTCTTTTCTGCTGTTAGTTGCTTGCATGTTAGAGTGTCTTAGAACTTCTGAAGTTCTAGCCTTGTTTTTTCTTTGCATCATTCCAAAAACCTTTTTCTGTCAGAAAACCATTCTGTTATGCCTGAAAATTGTCCAAAAATAAAGTGTCTCGAAAAATTCCAGAAAATTCATATTAATTTTTTACATGAAAAAAGGGGACAGAGGAGTGCCTGGAAGGTACCAGGGGGACCCACCAGGCAGGCACACCACCTGGTGGCACGGCCAGCCCTAGGGCGCGCCTGCCTATGGTGTGGGGCACCCCTGGCCCTCCACGCACTCTCTCACTTGCCACTTTCTTCTCTCTCCCGAGTAAACACTAGTTCATTGCTCGAAATCGCGTTCTTGCTGTGCTTGCCCTCAATTTTTCGATCTCCTTGATCAGCCCATCTTTGCTGTTGAAATTTGGAGCATTTGTTCTCCGGTATGTGACTCCTCTGCTTGTCCAAGTAGATTTGTGTTTAGTGGTTTATATCTTGAGTATTTTGCTGCTGTAGGTGACAGGTTATGAGAGCTTGTAATCTTGTTTGATACTTAGATATATAGTTTTGATGCATGTTGAGGCCTCTTACAAGTCCCTATGAGTAGTGCCCTTCATTATATTCACTTTGCAATCACTTGTTTAATAGATGTTTAAATTTCAGAATATCAAACATGAATAACCATACCTTTGGAGAAATATTTGAGAGGGATGCACCTAGGAGGTCAAGGCCCTCAAGATCAGCCTCTCAGTTTAGGCCATCATACAACGAAGATCTCATTGCACCTCACATTGGTAATGAAGGAGATGATGGGGATGCTCACCCATCTACTTTTCCTTGTTTTACTTTCTTACAAGCTGCAGGGATTCTTGATGATTTCTTGCTACTGATTCAGAGGGTTGGTTTGACCTTATACATGCAAGATGAGAATGAGCAATACGCTATGCTCACCAAAACTTTTGTTGAGAGCTTCGTGTTCACTAACACGCCGTATCAGTCAACTGTCTCTTTCAGAATTTATAATCTGCCCTTTACCATGCCATTGGAAAGATTTTGCAGTATTGTAGGTGTGGGCATGACAAGGACCGTGAAGAAGATTCAAGGGCGACCCGCTGATTTGCTAGAGCTCTACCGAGGGGTGACCAATGATCATGACCGCGCAGCTCAGCACGGAAAGATAAGAAACATCCAACTCCCTGCTCTTAGATATTTTGCATATTATCTTGCTACTAGCGTTCTTGGTAGGGAGAATATGAGTAATATCTCCAGCTATTATTTAGCCTTCCTTGCTGTTGTGCTTAACAATGATACTCGGTACAACCTTGGCTCGCTTATTGCTCGCCGCCTAGCTGCTAGGGGGCCTATCTATGGGGGCATCTGATGGCTCAATGCATGGCGCCTAGAGAAGTGTTGGTGCGGTGTTGATGTAGAGCTCGTTGGGAACCCCAAGAGGAAGGTATGATGAGCACAACAGCAAGTTTCCCTCAGTTATTAAACCAAGGTTTAATCGAACCAGTAGGAGCAAGAAAACACCCCAAAGGTGTTACTAGCTGAGCTTTGGCAGGGCGCACTACCGGTGCTAGTAGCAACGTGCAGACCTGCATAACACAACCACAGAACTTTGTCCCCAACTTGCGATGAGGTTGTCAATCTCACCGTGTTTTGCGGAAAACAAAGGATTAAACGTATCGAATGGAAAGAACTAAAAGTTTGCAGAAAGTAAACACAAAGAAGTAAACAGTTGTAGATTGTATGTAAAAGACAAGGACCGGGATCCATAGTTCACTAGAGGTGGCTCTCCTTAAGATAGATAACATGCTGGGTGAACAAATTACAGCGGGGCAATTGACAAACATCGAGAAAGCAATACATGCATATACTACTCATCTTGACTCCTTTGAGACTTGATTGGGCATTACAACATTATACATAGACCGCCATCCAACTGCATCTATGACTAATAATCCACCTTCAGGTTATCATCCGACCCCCCTCCAGTATTAAGTTGCAAGCAACATATTATTGCTTTACGAACTGCGTGTAAAGTAAACAATACGATTGTTCTATGAATAAAAGATTGTTGTTTTCTCCCTAGTAGCAACAACACATCTAGTACCTTAGAGATTTCTGTCACTTCCCCAGATTACCAGAGGCACGAACCCACTATCGAGCATAAATACTAACTCTTGGAGTTGCTAGCATCTACTTGGCCAAGATAGCTGCTAACAACGGAAAGCATGCAAGATCACAAATAACAAAAGACATGATAGAATCAATAATCAATCTGAAATAGCATCTCAATATCCATCGGATCCCCGCAAACACAACATGCAGAATTACAAATAGATGATCTTGATCATGAACGGAGCTCACAAGATCTAAACATGAAATCACAAAGGAGGAGAACCAGCCATCTAGCTACTACATGGATCCGTAGTCCAAGGATGAACTACTCACGCATCACAACAGAAATATTTTCTCTCTTTTTAGAGAAGTGTTCTATACCTTTCTTGAGTGGGAGTTGATATTTAATGGTGGCTTCTTTCATATCAATGATGGCACCAACAGTTCTAAGAAAATGTCTTCCCAAAGTAATAGGACAAGAAGCATTGTATTCAACATCCAAAACATAGAAATCAACAGGAACATAGGAATTGTTAACCATAATAAGAACATCATTAAGACTCCCCATGAGTTTCTTTTTAGCATTATCATCAAGTGGGACATTCAAATAACAATCTTCAAGTGGAGGCAAATCAAGCATATCATAAATCCTTCTAGGCATAATAGAAACACTACTATCAAGATCACATAAAGCTTTGAAATCAAAGTCATTCACTTTCATATTAATGATGGGTTCTCAACCATCTTCTTGTTTTATAGGAATAGAAGCTTTATGTTTCATCTTTTCTTCTTTAAGCTTTATGAGACCATCAGTATGTGTTTTGTAAAGGCCATGTTCATAGCACTAGCATTAGGACTTTTAGCAAGCTTTTGTAGGAACTTAATAACTTCAGAGATATTGCAACCATCAAGATCAAAATCAAATTTATCATCTAAAGTGGTAGAACTATTACTAGCCTCAACACTAGTGGTGGTGATAGTAGAAACATTAATGTTTCTAGCAGTTTCATCTTCTCTTTCCCACTTAGCATGTAATTCAGCTAATAGTATAACATTTTCATCAATTCTTACTTGTATAGCATTGGTAGATGCAAAGGGATTATCATTAGTTTCAGGTTTAGCAGCCATTTTATTAATCAATGAAGATTGAGCTTCAGATAGAGATGATATATTCCTTTCAGCATTAGAGAGTTTCAATTGTAAACTAGGAATTTCCCTATTTAGATTCTCAAGTTGATGGCTAATGTTCTTCAAAATGGTAGATTGTTCCTCCATAGTTTTAGTAAATAGTTTATTTTGCTCATATTGAATTTGCATGAAGTTTTTAGTGGCTCTTTCAACTTCTAAAATTCTTCCTTCACTAGGTATTCCAGGTTTACCACTATAACCATAAGTATTATTAGGAGGGTAGGGCCTATAATTGTTATTACCATAAGCATTGTTGCCAAAATTATTATTTCTTATGAAGTTCACATCAACTTGCTCTTCTTGAGCAACCAAAGCGGACAAAGGAACATTATTTGGATCAATATGGGCTTTCCCATTAACAAGCATAGACATAATAATATCAATCTTATCACTCAAGGAGGAGGTTTCCTCAACAGAATTTACCTTCTTACCTTGTGGAGCTCTCTAAGTATGCCATTCAGAATAATTAACCATCATATTGTCCAGAAGTTTTGTTGCAGCACCCAAAGTGATGGTCATAAAGGTACCTCCAGCTAGAGAATCTAATAGGTTCCTTGAAGAATAGTTCAATCCTGCATAAAAAGTTTGGATGATCATCCAAGCAGTCAGTCCATGAGTGGGACAATTCTTTACCAAAGATTTCATTCTTTCCCAAGCTTGAGCAACATGCTCATTATCAAGTTGTTTAAACTTCATTATTTCACTTCTCATAGATATAATCTTAGCAGGAGGATAGTATTTTCCAATAAAAGCATATTTGCACTTAGTCCAAGAATCAATACTATTCCTAGTTAAGGTATTCAACCATTCTTTAGCTTTTCCTCTCAAAGAGAAAGGAAACAATTTCAACTTAATAATATCACCATATATATCCCTATGCTTTTGCATCTCACAAAGTTCAACAAAATTATTTAGATGGGAAGCAGCATCTTCATTACCAATACCAGAGAATTATTCTCTCATAACAAGATTGAGCAAAGCAGGTTTTATCTCAAAGAAAGTATCTTCAGGCACAGGTGGAGCAATAGGTGTGCTCATAAAATCATTGTTGTTGGTGCTAGTGAAGTCACACAACTTAGTGTTTTCAAGAGTAGTCATTTAATTGGGTTTTGAAATAAGAAAGCAAACTACTAAAACTATTTTTTATGTGTTTTTGATAAAGAAACAAGCAAACAAAGCAAAAAAGAAACTAAGCAAAACAAAAACAACAATGTAAAGAGATTGGTTATGAGGGACTCCCCTTGTGAAGATGTCTGACTCCCCGGCAACGGTGCCAGAAAAATGCTTGATGGCTCAATGCACGGCGCCCAGAAAAGTGCTGGTGCGGTGTTGATGTAGAGCTCGTTGGGAACCCCAAGAGGAAGGTATGATGAGCACAGCAGCAAGTTTCCCTCAGTTATGAAACCAAGGTTTAATCGAACCAGTAGGAGCAAGGAAACACCCCAGAGGTGTTATTAGATGAGCTTTGGCAGGGCGCACTACCAGTACTAGTAGCAACATGGAGACCTGCACAACACAACCATAAGAACTTTGTCCCCAACTTGCGATGAGGTTGTCAATCTCACTGTGTTTTGCGAAAAACAAAGGATTAAACGTATCGAATGGAAAGAAGTAAAAGTTTGCAGAAAGTAAACACAAAGAAGTAAACAGTTGTAGATTGTATGTAAAAGACAAGGACCAGGATCCATAGTTCACTAGAGGTGACTCTCCTTAAGATAGATAACATGTTGGGTGAACAAATTACAGCGGGGCAATTGACAAACATCGAGAAAGCAATACATGCATATACTAATCATCTTGACTCCTTTGAGACTTGATTGGGCATTACAACATTATACATAGACCGCCATCCAACTGCATCTATGACTAATAATCCACCTTCAGGTTATCATCCGAACCCTCTCCAGTATTAAGTTGCAAGCAACAGATTATTTCTTTACGAACTGCTTGTAAAGTAAACAATACGATTGTTCTATGAACAAGGGATTGTTGTTTTCTCCCAAGTAGCAACAACACATCTAGTACCTTAGAGATTTCTGTCACTTCCCCAGATTACCAGAAGCATGAACCCACTATTGAGCATAAATACTAACTATTGGAGTTTCTAGCATCTACTTGGACAAGATAGCTACTAACAAAGGAAAGCATGCAAGATCACAAATAACAAAGACATGATAGAATCAATAATCAATCTGATATAGCATCTCAATATCCATCAGATCCCTGCAAACACAACATGCAGAATTACAAATAGATGATCTTGATCATGAACGGAGCTCACAAGATCTAAACATGAAAGCACAAAGGAGGAGAACCAGCCATCTAGCTACTACATGGATCCGTAGTCCAAGGATGAACTACTCATGCATCACAACAGAGGCTTGCATGGTGATGAAGAAGGCCTCCAGGGTGAGTTCCCCTCTCCGGCAGGGTGCCGGGAAGAGCTTCAGATCCCTCCCGACCTAGGGATGGAGATGACGGCGGCTACAGACTCTTTCGTGGATTTTTGATCGAGCCCTTAGGGTTTACGTCCTGAGGGCATCTTATAGTCTCCATATCATTTTTTGCTGGTACTTTGTATATTCATGTTTCGTTCTCTTTTTAGTTTTTGTTATCTCTTTGCTTTTGCTTTCTAAAACACAAAAAGACCAAAAATATTTCTGTTGTTTCTCTTTGGTTTGCCTCTTCCTTTTTGCCTTGGTTTGGTTGCTTTGTTTGAACTATTCGAAAAACCTAAAAAGATTTTGCTTTGCTTGTTCTTCCTTTTTGGTTCTTGTTTTAAAAATCGAAAACACCAAAAATATTTGATGTTCTTCTTTGGTTTTGTGAGCTTTGTTGCAGGGTTCAGCAGTCCTCACTGGGATTTGGTTTTATATTATTATTATTCAAGCCACACAAGTGAAGGGCAATAATGAGGATTAATGACAACTTGAGGTGTGGTAAGAGGCTGGTAACGAACTCTATTTGTTTTCATTTTTATACATATACTCATCATAGTGGGCATGCTTAGCCTGTTCATGTAGGGTGGATGTTATTCATGGATGCTTAGTAGTTCTTGCTTTCATATGATTAGTTCCAGCTTGCTAATAGTTTGTAGCATGTCATATGAATGTTTGCTTGCATTACTCTATTCATAACTTGGCATGACACCATGATATCCTCCTCTGAATGTTTCATTTGAATTGACTTCGCACATGCTCACGCATGCATATGACTGAAATAATCAGTTAAGCCTCGATGAATTATTTTGCCTTGAGGGTCTTGAATCACTTTCATGCCATGATTAGTCCTGTTTTGTTGCAAGCATGATTATGACAGCTATTGCTCTCTCGTTCATCGCTCCCTTACTATTGCTAGCCTTCACTTACATTGAGTATGTTTTACTCATGTTTCCAACTCCCTAAAACCAAATATTACCAAAAGTGTCCACCATACCTACGTATTAGCATCATTTGATGTTCAGTGCATATTCAATATGCCTTGTTTTCTTTTGAATAAAATGTTTATTTGTTATGAGAAAGTTAGTTAGTAAAGCTCTCACGAACTTGATGGCACACTTTATTTTCTGCACTTAAGAAACCTGAACCATTGTGACTGTCCATGAAAGTTATATGCTTGCAAATTATAGGCTAGGGATTAGCAGAACCATGCTGTCACGGGGAACGCTTTCAACACCTATAAATATATACCCAGTTGATACCATGCTCTTTTGTTTGCGGATGTTGTCGGTGTGAAATAAAAGGGGAGCTTGTAAGTCCATGGAGTTATGTATGTGTGTTAGAGAAATGCCTAGGCCGCCGGTCTAATCCATGCTGTCATGGTGGAAACCTGCAGCATAACCATAATAATTATCTATGAAGCATTCTTCTTATATATAAAAAAGAGAGATAGCTATTGAGAAAAGGAAAAAAAAGATTTGAGAAAAGAGGAAAGAGAGAAAAAAGCACCATTTTTCCAAGGTAAATAAGAAGATTGCTAAGATACTCATTGTCTGCTTGCCTTGTCATTTTGATATGGGGATTCTTCCATATCATCGGGCAAGGGGTACCCCGTTGGCGGTTCTCTATGATACGCACGTATTTACGATGACAAGAACTTACCGGTAACTAAAGTTGAGTAGCATGAGGAGCGTCCCTCGTACTCAAGGGACATGGGATTTCCAGTTTATAGTCTGTCAAGCATATAACTCAGATTGGACCTCACTTTTACCTTAACCATATTAAAGATGCTTATGATAGGGGCAATGAGAGCTCAAAGATAATGAGTACCATACTTTTAGCATTTGGAAGCCTTTCAAACTTTTCAAAACCTTTTCATTTCTTTGTTGAGTCTCCACCTATTCTATGAGAACCTTCTTGAGAGCATAGTTGTCATTCTTAGTGTAATGTGCTTGTCTCAAAACTTGATTATTCGTGTTATGACTTTGATGCTTGTATCTTTGATATCTTTACTTCTAGTCTTCACCTGAACTTCAGAGGTGACTTGGCATTCACAATAAAAAGGCAAGCGAGATACCACTCTATGATACCTTGTTATGAGCATTGTAATGTTGCTTATGTTTATGTTTCATGCTAATTATTTTTGAGTTGGAATCTCTTCATAGCTTGCAATGCCTATTAAGTAAACTTAGTTGCATACTCCTTATTATGAATTGTCTAAGTAGTTGATCACATGCTGAGAATATATACATCATATGAAGCAAATGTGTTTGTGAAAGTTTCTTTTATCGCACCCAGTTTTCAACTGAATTGCTTGAGGACAAGCAATAAGCTAAGCTTGGGGGAGTTCATACGTCCAAAACGTATCTACTTTCCCAAACACTTTTGCTATTGTTTCTCCTCTAAACTTGTGTGATTTGGATGCAACTAATACGGACTGACGCTGTTTTTAGCAGAATTGCCTTGGTGTCTAGTTTTTGTGCAGAAAATCAACTATCAGGAAAAATCCCGAAAAATATGCCAAAAATCCTATTTCAGCAGAAGACTCCCGGAGCCAAAATACGAGACGGGGTGGGGCTAGGGCCCAGCGACACCACCTAGCCACGCGGGCTAGTCCTGGCCGCACCAGGGGGTGGTCTGGCCACCCCAAACACCCCCTCGGTCTCCCTCTTTGCCTATACGATGCCTTCTGACCTAAAAACTCAGGGAGGGGAGGGGGTTCGACATTTTTCCAGAAAGAGTTCTGCTCCGCCACCACCACCAGATTCCACTATTCGGAACCAGAAACTCTATTCTGGCACCCTGCCGGGACGGGTAATTGGAGGAGATCATCGCCATCATCATCACCATGGCTTCTCCATCAACCATCCATGTTTCCCCCATCTATGAGTGAGTAATCCACCGCTGTAGGCTATGGGGATGGTAGGGATTGGATGAGATCGTTCATGTAATGGCATCAGATTGTTAGGGCTTGGTGCCTAGTATCTACTATTAGTGCTTTTTTACTTTGTTGCGACTTGTTATGCTTAATGCTTGTCACTAGGGCCCGAGTGCCATGATTTAAGATCTGAACATGTTATTATGATAGTATTGTTTATGGTCTTACCTGCAAGTTGTATACACACGTTGTTGTCCAGAACCAAAGGCCCCGAAGTGACAGAAATCGGGATAACCGAAGGGAATGGATTTGATGTGAGGATCACATGTGTTAACGGAGTGTTAATGCTTTGCTCTGGTGCTCTATTAAAAGGAGCACCTTAATTGCCAGTAGTTCCCTTGAGGCCCCGTTGCAAACGGGCTGGCAGGACAAAAGATGTTGTGCAAGTTCTCATTGCGAGCATGTATGACTATATATGGGACACATGCCTAGGATTATATAGTACTTGGATGCTTTATCTTATTTATCTACAATTTCTCTATGCTCTGATTGCCATATGAATTGTCTTGTCCATGCAACGCCCGTCCATCCATCCATATGCCTACCGCACTCGAATCCTACTGTTTACTGCTATTGTTACTACTGTCTTTACTTTACTACTACTACAAAACTATTGCTACTGATAAAATGCTGTGAGCAAGATTGTTTCCAGGTGCAGCTGAATTGACAACTCAGTTGTTAAGGCTTATAAATATTCTTTGGCTCCCCTTGTGTCGAATCAATAAATTGGGTTTCACTTCCCTCGAAAATACTGCGATACACCCCCTATACTTGTGGGTCATCAAGGTGCGCCTCCTTACTAAGGTAATCATATTTTCCAACACAAGAAAATCGCATAGGTCTAGACAAATGCAAGCTCTCTCGGACATTGTGAGTGAATGGAAAACGATGCAGACTCGCATGCCTCCAACCCTAGTCAGTATGGATTCTTCACTTTGATGGATCCTTGATGGTGACCGACGCGGGGGCTGGGTACTTCTGACTTCTATGAAAGGTGACTGCTTTAGGTACATGCTCCAAATCCACTTCCCAGCCTCCTACAATGCTGCGGAATATAAGGCTCTCCTCCACGAGCTCCGAATGGCCGCTTCACTTGGCATTTGTCGCTTATTGGCACGGGGAGACTAATGAGTGCATATTTGCATCATGTTTTACATTATTATTTTGCATTGTAGATGTAGGATCTTGGTATTTTATGGCGCTCGCGCACACATTTTATCTCTATTTTCACCAGGATTGGGACAGATGATGGATCCAATGGATGCAATTCTTGGAGAAGTTGTACTGTGGAGAAAAGGAGTCAAAAACAACGTAAATCGCTTATTTGGGAAATATTAATAATACAAGAAGAAAACCAGAAGCGAACAAGGGAGGCAGAGAGTTCAACGACCAACTATGCAACCAGAGCAAATTTTTCGGTCGTATAGTTGGCACCGCCTCCGCCTCCTCAAATAGTTTCACCCCGTGCAATTGGTTCGGGGAGACGACATACAGAACACCCAGAAATCGCCGAAACCTCACCTCTGGAAGGCATCTAGAGGGGGAACTCATCCGCAAGGGATCCATCTTCACCCTGCGCAGATCCGGGAGGCTAAGGCATCGATCTCCATCATCCACTGCTACATCACCATCATATCCATCCATCCCATCTACATATTGTCTAGATCTTGTTGCAATTCCCGTACTCGTTTTGGATTTATACAAGTACTATTCATCTATGATTGTTGTCATTACCATTGTTATGATGTTGATTGCCTCCATGTTTGAGTAGATCTCTAGTTCTTGGGGAGATGGAGAAACCCTAGCATATGACTAAGAAGAGATAGAGATTATTATGTTATACATCATTATGTGTATGTGGTAATTGTCTTCATCTTGATGTTGTGAGTTGTGCACCTCCTTAACATTTGCCTCTCACGGGGACTGGATGAAGGTGATTACTTGTTGGTAGACGGAGGGATGATAACACTTACTATGACTATAAAGTTGTAGTCATACGTACTAACTTGGGGAAATCAAGGAGAACTCATAGATCCATGTCCATGCCATGGGAGAAATCCCTTAATAGCGCAGTAACTCGATTGATATCGACTGCTGTCTGCTGTGGTTATGAGGATGATGTATGCAGCGGTTGCTGGCTATTCGTCCATTTATGGAGCTCCTCCCACATACATACACATTATGAGAATATTCGTTATAATAGTCTCGACTGCTTAGTCTAAATTGCTAGCGGTGTATCCACTATTCCCTGAGAACGCATTTTCCCTATTGTAGTTCCAAAGTTATATTACACACGCGATTTTTACTTTCTTCATTAAGTTTTGCTTTACTTTAAATTACCTTGTTCGACCAAAAACCCAAAACCACTTTACTTTCCTTGCATCTCAAAGTTATTTCTTAAGTACTTCGTTCAGTTATAGTTAAAAGCATTTTAGCCTTTTGCCTATTGCTCCCTATGGGATCGATATCTTTATTTCGAAACTAGCTACAAACGATCTGTGCACTTGCAGTCATCAAGCTATTTTCTGGCGCCATTACCAGGGAGCTTAGCGCTATAATTCACTTTACTTTTAGTTATTTACTTTCATTGTACTAATTTTTACTTGAGTTGCAGGACCGCAACAATGGACAACACTCAGCATTTAAACCATCTTGAGGCAGTAAGGAAAATGGGTTCGCCCATGGACGCTTTTATAACTATCAACAAAAGCATAAATCTGAATGGAGTCGAGATCCATCCTTTATTAGTTCAATTATTACATTCTAAGAATTTTGCAGGAACCAATGAGGAAAGTCCATATGGACACTTACAATCCTTTGAAGACGTTCTCAGTTCCTTTATTTTTGACGACTGTAATCTTGATATGATTAAAACCCAGTTGTTTAGACAAACTCTCTCTAATAATGTTTGCGACTGGTACAGATCTTTTTGTGCAGAAGCACCAAGGACTTGGGAGGAATTGACAACCAAATTCCTATCAAAATATTATTCTGAAAGCAAAGCTCACAGGATGAGAGGTATTATTATCAGTTTCAAAAATAATCCTAGTGAGGGCTTATATGAAGGATATCTAAGGTATAAAAGCTACATAGATAATTGCCCCCATCATCGTTTGCCTGATTGGTTATGAAGGAAATATTCCCTGAGAGGCAATAATAAAGTTGTTATTATATATTCCTTGTATATGATAGATGTTTATTTTGCATGCTATAATTGTATTGATAGGAAACATCAATACATGTGTGTTTAATAAACAAAAAGGGTTCCTAGTTATGCCTCTCTTATAGACTAGCTTGTTGATTAACAAGATGATCAAAGTTTCCTGATCATGGACATTGGATGTTGTTAATAACAGGGTCACAGCATTTGTGAAATGATGTGATGAACATTCATCCGAAGTATAGCATTACGATCAAGTCATTATGTTTATATTGCTATAACATCATACAAAGTAGTCTTAGTCCTTAGACCATGAGATCATGTTAATTGCTAACACCGGAAGAGTATCTTGATAACATCAAACGTCACACCGTAACAGGGTGACTATAAAGATGGGTTCAGTACTACGAAGGTGTTATGTTGAGGCTCATGGATCAAGAGTGGAATTTGTCAATCCAGATGACGGATAGATATACTCTAGGCCCTCTCGGTGATATCACATTAAGATAGCTTGCAAGCAAGTGATGTGATCACTAGAATGTTATATCACGGGAACGAGAAAAGAGTGCATGTTGGTAACGAGATCAAACTAGGTATTTGGATACCGATGATCAAATCTCGGACATGTATTATATCATGAGACAAAGGGATTAAATTGCTGATGTTAAAGGTTCTCACGATCACAGAAGTCATCGTTGAATGTGTAGGAGTCAGTATGGATCTCCAGGTCCCGCTTCTGATTATTGATCTGAGAGGAGTCTCAATCATGTATGCATTATTCACGAACCGTAGGGTGACACACTTAAGGGTTGCCGGACACCATTTAGGAGCACATATGTTCCAGACAAAAGGTTTGCAAAGCGCAGGAAATGTTTCGATAGAAACAGGAATTGTTTCGATAGAAACCGGAATTGTTTCTGGTGAAATTGCAGAAAGTGGTTCTGCATGTAATATTGAAATAAGGCAAGGGGTTTTATGTGAATGTTTGTTAATTAAAGTAATTAACAAAATTATGAATAAAAATAATAAAAGAGTTTTATTAAATGAGAGAGCATTAAATTTGGAGAAATTTAATGCATTTAAAGTGGAGACTTTAAAAGAGAATGTTAAGGGGCATTTTAATGTGGAGGGGTTACCACCACATGAATGGAGGAGGTGAAAGGTCACCTCCCTCATGCGCCCGGCCATGAAGGAGGGGTACCCTCCCCTCCTCCTATAAAAGGCCCCCCTCTCCTCCTTCATCCTCACACCTCCTCGTGAAGGATCTCTCTCCCCCTCTAGATATTCCCCCATGGTCTCGGATTAGCGAGATACATGTTCCCGGTGGCCTTGCGTCTGGAAGGAGTTGATGCTTCCGCTGATTCGCTGGAGCGAGGAGGTGGAGGTTGTCTGGTGGCTTGAACGTGTGTGCGAGGACGGATGCGCTGCTGATTTGCGGCGCTCGGACTTCCACACGATCTTGAGATCGGCAAGCGTACGACTACATCAACCACGAGTTCCTACTCGTTAACAAAACTCGTTGTCTTCGAGGGTAAGTTATCCATGGATGTATGTCCACCCGTTGCTCTGTATCTAGTAGATAGATCTTGGCGTATAGTTCTTATCGTAGGAATTTTTTTGTTTTCTATGCTGCGGACCCAACAGTGGTTTCAGAGCCTGATCTATGCGTAGGTTCTTTGCACGGGTAGTACACATATATTTATATGTGGGTGATGATGATCATGTTATTGCATCTTCTATGTACTTTGGATATTGGTGGCATAGTGGGATGAAGCGGCCCGGACCAACCTTACATGTCATCGTACATGAGACCGGTTCCACGACTGACATGCAACTTGTTTTGCATAAGTGGCTGGCGGGTGTCTGTCTCTCCTACTATAGTCAATATCTGATTTACAACGAGTTGCTAATAACTTGGTTATCCTTGTTGTGGTTCATGTTCGTAGGTAAGACCGGTTCTATCTCCGAAAGCCCTAAGCCACGTAAAACTTGCAATTGATAAATTAGAGGCGTCTAGTTTAGATCGTTGCTGGGCTAGTGTCTTGATATGGTATTGTTGTAAGTAGATGTATGATAGATACTCTTACAACTCACTTAATGTGTAAGTTCCATAGACCTTGGCCTTACACACAAAGGAATGATAGAGATCATACCACGATGCAAATGATAGAGATCAAATGCATGGACCATATCACCTCACTTCACACACTAGATGTTAGCATCTTATATTGCTAGTTTGGCGCCTTTGGTAGCATTATAAGATGATCCCTCATTTAGATATCAAGACAAAATGTGTTCTTCCTTAAGTATGCACCGTTTTGTGGATCGTGTTTTGAGGCATCACGTGATGATCGGGTGTTCTCGACTCTACGCTTTCATACAACGGGTGTAAGACAGTTTTACACACGCGAATACTAAGGTTCTTACTTGACGAGCCTAGCATGTACAGACATGGCCTCGGAACACGGACCGAAAGGTTAAGCATGAGTCATATAGTTGATATGATGCCTATATAGATACTCGCCTTTGAAGCTACACCGACTCACGTGATGATCAGACTTGGTGTAGTGGATTTGGTTCATGTAATCACCAAAAGGACACGAGGGATGTCGTTTTTGAGTGGGAGTTCATTAGTAATTTGGATTAGTTGAACTCAATCTATCATAAAACTTAGTCTAAATATATTTTACAAATTCTATTGTAGATGGCACCACCTGCTTTTAATTTCAATGTGTTCATGGAGAAAGAGAAGCTTCCTGCGAATGGTAGCAACTTCACCAATTGGGCTATGAATTTGAGGATTCTCCTCATTGCTGCACAAAAGCAATATGTGCTAGAGGCGCCGCTAGGCCCCCCACCAGCTCCTGATGCCCCTGACGAGGAAAAGAAAGTCTATATAACTCGTCAGGAGGACCACAACTTAGTTCATTGCGGCATACTGTATGGGCTAGAGCCAGAACTTCGAAAACGTTTCGAAAATGGCAATGCCTTTGATACCATGGGAGAATTGAAAATGATTTTCGATACCCATGCTGCCATAGAGAGTTATAATGCTTCTGAAAAGTTCTTTAGTTGCATGATGGAAGAGAACAGCTCCGTTAGTGAGCACGTACTCAATATGTCTGGGTACGCCGATAAGCTTGTGTCCTTGGGAATAACGATTCCCATTGACTTAGGCATACATCATGTTCTCCAAGCTCTGCCACCTAGCTACAAGAGCTTCGTGATGAACTATAATATGCAGGGCATGCAGAAGTCTCTTCCCGAGCTTCTGTCAATGCTTAAGACTGCAGAAGTGGAGATTAGGAAAGAACATCAAGTGTTGATGATCAATAAGACCACCGGTTTCAAGAAGGACAAGAAAGGCAAGCAGAAGGAAAAGAAGGGCGGCAAATCTATTGCCACGCCTGAAAAGAAACCCCGAGCTGGCCCTAAGTCTGACACCGAGTGCTACTATTGCAAGGGGACTGCCCATTGGAAGCGCAACTGCCCCAAGTATTTGGCGGACAAGAAGGCCGGCAAGGCAAACAAAGGTATATATGATATACATGTTATTGATGTGTACTTGACTAGTACTCGCAGTAGCACCTGGGTATTTGATACAGGATCGGTTGCTAATATATGTAACTCGGTTCAAGGGCTGCGGAACAAGCGACAACTAGCAAGGGATGAGGTCACGATGCGGGTCGGCAATGGATCAAGAGTTGATGTGATTGTCGTCGGAACGCTGCCTCTCCATATGCCGTCGGGATTAGTTATAAACCTGAATAATTGTTATTTAGTGCCTACACTGAGCATGAACATTGTATCCGGATCATGTTTGATGCAAAGTGGTTATTCGTTTAAGTCTGAAAATAATGGTTGTTCGATTTATATGAATAATATCTTTTATGGTCATGCACCTGTGTTGAATGGTTTATTTCTATTGGATCTCGATAGTAGTATTACGCATATTCATAATGTTGATGCTAAAAGGATTAAACTTGATAATGATATATCTGCATATATGTGGCATTGCCGTCTACGTCATATTGGCGTTAAACGCATGAAGAAACTCCATTCTGATGGACTTTTGGAATCACTTGATTTTGAATCATTTGATACATGTGAGCCATGCCTTGTGGGGAAGATGACTAGAACGCCGTTTTCCGGTTCAATGGAACGGGCGACAGATTTATTGGAAATCATACATACTGATGTGTGTGGACCAATGAGTGTGTCGGCGCGAGGTGGATATCGTTATTTTGTTACTTTCACGGATGATTTGAGTAGATACGGGTATATCTATTTGATGAAACATAAGTCTGAAACCTTTGAAAAGTTCAAAGAATTTCAGAATGAAGTGGAAAATCATCGTAATAGAAAGATCAAATTTCTACGGTCTGACCGTGGAGGAGAGTATCTAAGTTACGAGTTAGCACACACATGAAAGATTTGGAATAGTTTCACAACTCACGCTTGCCGGAACACCACAACGTAATGGTGTGTCAGAACGCCGTAATCGTACTTTATTGGATATGGTTCGATCTATGATGTCTCTGACTGACTTGCCACTGTCATTTTGGGGTTATGCACTGGAAACCGCTACATTCACTTTAAATAGGGCACCATCTAAATCCGTTGAAAAGACACCGTATGAATTATGGTTTGGAAACAAACCTAAGCTGTCATTTCTTAAAGTTTGGGGATGTGATGTTTATGTGAAGAAACTTCAACCGGATAAACTCGAACCCAAAGCGGAAAAATGCATCTTCATACGATACCCTGAGGAAACAATTGGGTATACCTTCTATCACAGATCCGAGGGCAAGGTCTTTGTTGCCAAGAATGGGTCCTTTCTTGAGAAGGAGTTTCTCGCGAAAGGTGTGAGTAGTCGGAAGGTAGAACTCAAAGAGGTTATTGAACCTTCTCCTCATGAAATGGCGAGTAGCGCAGCACCGGAAGTTGTTTCGGAGTTGACTTCACCTAATGAAGAGAGAGCTAATGATATTGATCATGAAACTCCGAAAGAGGACACTACCGAACCTCGCAGGTCAAGCACGACACGTGTAGCTCCAGAACTGTACGGCAATCCTGTTATGAATTTCATGATTGATGAAATAGATGACCCTGCGACGTATGAAGAAGCGATGATGAGCCCTGATTCCAACAAATGGCTAGAAGCCATGAAATCCGAGATGGAATCCATGTACGAAAACCAGGTTTGGACCTTGGTGGACTTACCTCACGATCGAAAGGCCATTGAGAATAAATGGATTTTCAAAAGAAAAACTGATGTTGATGGTAATGTAACCATCTATAAGGCTCGACTTGTCGCAAAGGGGTTTCGACAAATTCAAGGAGTTGACTACGATGATACATTCTCTCCCATAGCGATGCTTAAGTCGGTTAGGATTATGTTAACAATTGGTGCATATTTCGATTATGAAATATGGCAGATGGATGTCAAAACTGCGTTCCTCAATGGTAATATTGAAGAAGAGTTGTATATGATACAACCAAAGGGTTTTGTCGATCCTAAGGATGCTGAGAAGGTGTGCAAACTTCAGCGATCCATCTATGGACTGAAGCAAGCATCCCGGAGTTGGAATCTCCGCTTTGATGAGGTGATCAAAGAGTTTGGATTTGTCCAAACTTATGGAGAGGCTTGTATTTACAAGAAAGTGAGTGGGAGCAATGTGGCATTTCTGATATTATATGTGGATGACATATTATTGATTGGAAATGATATAGATCTTTTAAACAGTGTTAAAAGTTATCTAAACAGCAAATTTTCGATGAAGGACCTTGATGAAGCTTCATATATATTAGGCATTAAAATCTATAGAGATAGACCAAGACGCCTAATTGGGCTATCGTAGAGTACATACCTTGATAAGATATTAAAGAAGTTTAATATGGACGAAAGTAAGAAGGGGTTCTTACCTATGTTGCAAGGCAAGACATTGAGTAAGACTCAAAGTCCGGCTACGGCAGAAAAAAGAGAGATGATGGATAAGATCGCCTATGCCTCGGCCATAGGCTCTATAATGTATGCCATGCTATGTACAAGACCGGATGAGGCACATGCTATTAGTTTGACTAGTAGGTACCAATCTAATCCAGGTTCGGAACACCGGATAGCGGTAAAGAACATCCTTAAGTACTTGAGAAGAACTAAGGATATGCTTCTTATATACGGAGGTGAAGAAGAGCTAGTCGCTAAGTGTTATGTCGATGCTAGCTTTGACACCGATCCGGATGACTCTAAGTCTCAATCCGGATACGTATTTCTCTTGAACAGAGCAGCAGTTAGTTGGAGGAGTTCCAAACAACCTGTGGTGGCTGGATCAACAACAGAGGCAGAATATGTTGCTGCTTCAGAAGCAGCGCAGGAGGCAGTTTGGATGAAAGAGTTCATTACAGAACTGGGTGTGGTTCCCAGTGCGTTGGACCCAATGGTGATCTATTGTGACAACAATGGAGCCATAGCCAGCGCCAAGGAACCAAGGTCTCACAAGAATTCCAAGCATATTAAGCGCCGGTTTCACTCCATCCGCGAGCATGTCAAGGATGGAGATATAAAGATTTGTAAAGTGCACATGGACCTAAATGTAGCAGATCCGTTGACTAAAGTACTCCCTAGGGCAAAACATGATCAACACCAGAACTCCATGGGTGTTAGATTTATCACTATGTGAACTAGATTATTGTCTCTAGTACAAGTGGGAGACTGAAGGAAATATGCCCTGAGAGGCAATAATAAAGTTTTTATTATATATTCCTTGTATATGATAGATGTTTATTTTGCATGCTATAATTGTATTGATAGGAAACATCAATACATGTGTGTTTAATAAACAAAAAGGGTTCCTAGTTATGCCTCTCTTATAGACTAGCTTGTTGATTAACAAGATGATCAAAGTTTCCTGATCATGGACATTGGATGTTGTTAATAACGAGGTCACAAAATTTGTGAAATGATGTGATGAACATTCATCCGAAGTATAGCATTACGATCAAGTCATTATGTTTATATTGCTATAACATCATACAAAGTAGTCTTAGTCCTTAGACCATGAGATCATGTTAATTGCTAACACCGGAAGAGTATCTTGATAACATCAAACGTCACACCGTAACAGGGTGACTATAAAGATGGGTTCAGTATTACGAAGGTGTTATGTTGAGGCTCATGGATCAAGAGTGGAATTTTTCAATCCAGATGACGGATAGATATTCCCCTATGAAGGATCTCTCTCCCCCTCTAGATATTCCCCCATGGTCTCGGATTAGCGAGATACATGTTCCCGGTGGCCTTGCGTCTGGAAGGAGTTGCTGCTTGCGCTGATTCGCTGGAGCGAGGAGGTGGAGGTTGTCCGATGGCTTGAACGTGTGTGCGAGGACGGATGCACTGCTGATTTGCGGCGCTCGGACTTCCACACGATCTTGAGATCGGCAAGCGTACGACTACATCAACCACGAGTTCCTACTCGTTAACAAAACTCGTTGTCTTCGAGGGTAAGTTCTCCATGGATGTATGTCCACCCGTTGCTCTGTATCTAGTATATAGATCTTGGCGTATCGTTCTCATCGCAGGAATTTTTTTGTTTTCTATGCTGCGGACCCAACAGGTTAATCACCCATACCTTTTATGGAGGGCTAAATATTGAAAATAGGATGAATCTAGATATTGCTTCTAATGGCAGTTTTCTATCTTATACCTATGATGAGGCTTGAAATCTAATAATAAAAATGAGAGAAGCAACGTAAAATCTTAAAGATAAGGAAAATATTACAGATAGTTTTTCTAAATATGCTTGGATTAACGATTTCCTTGTAGATGAAAGAACTGATATAATGATTAAAACCCTCGGTATTGATTCCTACTCAGTAAAGAAAATTACTGAAGATTACGCAGGGCATTTGCAGGTACCTACAGAATGGGAACCTCGTAAACCCCTCGAAGAAAAGAAGCATGCAAGAGCGCTAATGGAAGAGTTCTCCTTGATACCTATTTAGGGGATCTTCGAAAAAATACAAAGAGAGGAAGAACATATAAAGAAGAGATCGAAGAAACCAGAAAGGAATTCTGAAACTACAAATATAGATAATGTTATAATAAAGGATCTTATGGAAGCACGGATAGTGGAACATGAAGTGGTTATGTTAGACCTTGAAACCTCAGAATTCATCAAAGGTAAGGTTCAAGGTAACAAAACATCTAAACCAATGACCCCTATATATTGTGGAGAAACTTTCTTATATGGAATTTGTGAACCAATTTCCACTATAAATATTATGCCTTCATCACTTTATGAGGAACTCCGCTACAATTTAAATAATCTAGATGTGGAACTGGTAGACACTATTATTGAATTGTCTAATAGAACCAATATAAAACCGGAAGGAGTAATCAAAAATATCCATGTCTTTATTGGCTCACTCATGTACCCCCTTGATTTTCATATTGTTGATATGCCTCGAGATTCTTTTTGTCCTATTCTTTTAGGCAGGACTTTTATTTCCATTACCAAAGCTCGAGTAGATAATAAGATGGAAACTATTTCACTAAAGTTTGGAGAAGAGGAAATGACATTCCACTTTGCCAAACTAAAGAGGAGGCCATATGAAGTGGGGGATAACTAGGAAGAGAAGACAATTGCCGAGCTAGCGGCAATTCATTTCAGTACTCCACAAGATGAATTAGAGAGGAGCCTGATTAATTGGGAGGAAGAACCAGATGATGAGGAGAAAGAAGACATGGACGATTACCTTGATTCAATCCCGGAAGCACAAAATCCGCACGACTATGAAGAACTGGTAAGAAAAGGAGATAAAGAGCCTCCACCAATAGAATTGAAAAGACTTCCAGACAATATGAGGTATGAGTTTTTAGATAATGAAAATAAATGTCCTGTTATTATTAGCAAGAATCTATTAGAAAACAAAAAAGTAAACTCATTTCAGTTCTACTTAAGCATCATGAAGCTTTTGGCTATACATTGAGTGATATTAAAGGAATAGATTCATCTATCTTAATGCACAAGATTAGCATGCTTGATTATGATGAACCTGTAGTAGATACACAAAGAAGGCTTAATCCTAAAATGAAGGAAGTAGTAAGAAAAGAGGTTATCCGCTTACTAGATGTTGGCATAATATATCCTATTTCTGACAGTAAGTGGGTAAGCCCAGCTCATTGCATACCAAGACAAGGTGGTCTTGATGCTGCTATGAATGAGGATGGTGAGCTAGTTCCTGTGCGACCAATTGTAGGATATCGTATGTGCATTGATTTTAGGAAGCTTAAACGTGAGACACAGAAAAATCATAAACCTATACCATTCACGGATAAAATATTAGAAAGACTTACTAATAATTCTTACTTTTGTTATTCTTGACGGTTATTCTGGATATTCTCAAATTGCTAAACAACTGAAAGATCAAGAGAAAACAACTTTTACCTGTCCTTATGGCACATATGCTTATAGATTAATTCCATTTGGCTTATGTAATGCAACAACAACTTTTCAGGAATGTGTTCTAAAGATTTTTGATGATTTTGTTGAGAAGAGTATGGAAGTTCTAACAAATGATTTTGTTGTTTGTGGAACAACTTTCGATAATTGCTTATACAATCTGACCAAAGTTTTGTAGAGATGCATGCAATCAAACTTGGTTTTTAATTGGGAATAATACTGTTTCATGGAAAGAGAAGGTAAATTTTTCGGGCACAAAGTTTTGGAGAAGGGAATAGAAATAGAGAAAACTAATATAAATGTTATAGAGAATCTTCCAATACCTCAGGACATTAAAAACTTAAAAATGTTTCTCAGGCATGCAGGTTTTTATAAGCGGTTTATAAAAGATTTTGCTAAACTAGCTAGGCCCCTCACCAATCTTCTTGATAAAGAAACTCCATTCTATTTAGATCATGACTGCATTGCAGCTTTTGAGAACCTTAAGGATAAACTAGTTTCAGCACCTATCATGCAATCTCTAAAATGGGATGAACCTTTCGAAATCATGTGTGATGATAGTGATTATGCTTTATGGGCTGTGTTGGGACAACAAGATGGAAAGAATTTGAATGCTATTTATTACGCTAGTAGACCTCTTAATAAGATTCGGAAACATTATGCTACTACAGAAAAAGAGTTTCTGGCTATAATTTTTGCTTGTGACAAATTTAGATCTTACATAATTAATTCTAAGGTAATAATTCATATGGATCACCAGCTTTGCGTCACCTCCTTATGAAAAAGGATGCTAAGCCCAGGTTGATTAGGTGGGCTTTATTATTACAATAATACGATTTGCAAATAGTAGATAGGAGGGGTAAGGATAATCTGGTAGCAGATTGATACATTGCAAATGTATCTATAATTTTTGATGTTCCATGCTTGGTTTCATCTACTTTCTTGTGTTTTGTTCACACTTTGGAGTACTTTTCATATGATTTCTTGGACTAACCTATTAACAAGAGCCACAGTGCTAGCTGCCTGTTTTCTACTGTTTTTGGTTCCAGGAAGTTAGAAAATGAATATTCTCGGAATTGGACGGGACAAAAGCCAAAGTCGCTATTTTACCGGAAGACATCTGGAGCCAGAATACGAGACGGAGAAGGGATGGGGCCTGGCCACACCACTTGGTCGCGTGGCCAGGCCTGGCCCGTGCTAGGGGGTGGTCTAGCCGACCCCAGCACCCCCTCGGCCTCTCCTTCCGCCTATATATTGCCTCCGATACCAAAACACTAAGGACCCGAAAAAAATCCACGAAAGAGTCTGTAGCCGCCGTCATCTCCATCCCTAGATCGGGAGGGATCTGAAGCTCTTCCTGGCACCCTGCCGGAGAGGGGAATTCACCCTGGAGGCCTTCTTCATCATCATGCAAGCCTCCGGTGTGATGCGTGAGTAGTTCATCTCTGGACTACGGGTCCATGTAGTAGCTAGATGGCTAGTTCTCCTCCTTTGTGCTTTCATGTCTAGATCTTGTGAGCTTCGTTCATGGTCAAGATCATCTATTTGTAATTCTGCATGTTGTGTTTGCGGGGATCCGATGGATATTGAGATACTATTTCATATTGATTATTGATTCTATCATGTCTTTGTTATTTGTGATCTTGCATGCTTTCCGTTGTTAGTAGCTATCTTGCCAAGTAGATGCTAGCAACTCCAAGACTTAGTATTTATGCTCGATAGTGGGTTCATGCCTCTGGTAATCTAGGGAAGTGACAGAAATCTCTAAGGTACTAGATGTGCTATTGCTACTAGGGAGAAAACAACAATCCTTTGTTCATAGAACAATCGTATTGTTTACTTTACACACAATTCGTAAAGCAGTAATATGTTGCTTGCAACTTAATACTAGAGGGGGTTCGGATGATAACCTGAATGTGGATTATTAGTCATAGATGTAGTTGGATGGCGGTCTATGTATAATGTTGCAATGCCCAATCAAGTCTCAAAGGAGTCAAGATGATTAGTATATGCTTGTATGCTTTCTCGATGTTTTTCAATTACCCCGCTGTAATTTCTTCACCCAGCATGTTATCTATCTTAAGGAGAGCCACCTCTAGTGAACTATGGACCCGGTCCTTTCTTTTACATACAATCTACAATCAACTATTTACTGCTTTGTGTTTACTTTCTGCAAACTATTACTTCCTTCCATTCGATACGTTTAATCCTTTGTTTCTAGCCAAACCGGTGAGATTGACAACCTCATCGCAAGTTGGGGGCAAAGTTCTGTGGTTGTGTTGTGCAGGTCTCCATGTTGCTGCTGGCACCGGTAGTGCGCCCTGCCAACTTTCAGCTAGCTACACCTTTGGAATGTTTCCTTTCTCCTACTGGATTGATAACCTTGGTTTCATACTGAGGGAAAACTTGCTGCTGTGCTCACCATACCTTCCTCTTGGGGTTCTCGAACGAGCTCGATATATTTTGGGCCATCAACAACTTTTTCGGGCGCCGTTGCTGGGGAGTCAAGGACATCTTCACAAGGGGAGTCCCTCATAACCAATCTCTTTACATTGTTGTTTTTGTTTTGCTTAGTTTCTTTTTTGCTTTGTTTGCTTGTTTCTTTATCAAAAACACATAAAAAATAGTTTTACTAGTTTGCTTTCTTATTTCAAAACCCAATTAAATGACTACTCTTGAAAACACTAAGTTGTGTGACTTCACTAGCACCAACAACAATGATTTTATGAGCACACCTATTGCTCCACCTGTGCCTGAAGATACTTTCTTTGAGATAAAACCTGCTTTGCTCAATCTTGTTATGAGAGAATAATTCTCTGGTATTGGTAATGAAGATGCTGCTTCCCATCTAAATAATTTTGTTGAACTTTGTGAGATGCAAAAGCATAGGGATATATATGGTGATATTATTAAGTTGAAATTGTTTCCTTTCTCTTTGAGAGGAAAAGCTAAAGAATGGTTGAATACCTTAACTAGGAATAGTATTGATTCTTGGACTAAGTGCAAATATGCTTTTATTGGAAAATACTATCCTCCTGCTAAGATTATATCTATGAGAAGTGAAATAATGAAGTTTAAACAACTTGATAATGAGCATGTTGCTCAAGCTTGGGAAAGAATGAAATCTTTGGTAAAGAATTGTCCCACTCATGGACTGACTGCTTGGATGATCATCCAAACTTTTTATGCAGGATTGAACTATTCTTCAAGGAACCTATTAGATTCTATAGCTGGAGGTACCTTTATGACCATCACTTTGGGTGCTGCAACAAAACTTCTGGACAATATGATGGTTAATTATTCTGAATGGCATACTTAGAGAGCTCCACAAGGTAAGAAGGTAAATTCTGTTGAGGAAACCTCCTCCTTGAGTGATAAGATTGATATTATTATGTCTATGCTTGTTAATGGGAAAGCCCATATTGATCCAAATAATGTTCCTTTGGCCTCTTTGGTTGCTCAAGAAGAGCAAGTTGATGTGAACCTTATAAGAAATAACAATTTTAGCAACAATGCCTACATGAATAATTTTGGTAACAACAATGGTAATGCTTATGGAAGTTCCTACAACAATAATAGGAGTGCTCCCTCTGAACTTGAAATCATGCTTAAAGACTTTATTAGTAAACAAACTACTTTCAATAAAATATTGAGGAAAAACTCTCTAATGCTGAAAGAAACATAGCATCTTTGGCTGTAGCTCAATCTTATTTTAATAAAATGGCTGCTAAACCAGAAACTAATGATAATCCCTTTGCAGCTACTAATGCCATACAAGTAAGAATTGATGAAAATGTTAGACTATTAGCTGAATTACATGCTAAGTGGGAAAGAGAAGATGAAATTGCTAGAAACCTTAGTGTTTCTACTATCACCACCACTGGTGTTAAGGCTAGTAATAGTTCTACTACTCTAGATGATAATTTTTACTTTGATCTTGATGGTTGCAATATCTCTGAAGTTATTAAGTTCCTACAAAATCTTGCTAAAAGTCCTAATACTAGTGCTATGAACATGGCCTTTACAAAACACATTAGTGATGCTCTCATAAAGATTAAAGAAGAAAAGATGAAACATAAAGCTTCTATTCCTATAAAACAAGAAGATGGTTGGGAACCCATCATCAATATGAAAGTGAATGATTTTGATTTCAAAGCTTTATGTGATCTTGATAGTAGTGTATCTATTATGCCTAGAAGGATTTATGATATGCTTAATTTGCCTCCACTTGAAGATTGTTATTTGAATGTCCCACTTGATGATAATGCTAAAAAGAAACTCATGGGGAGTATTAATGATGTTCTTATTATGGTTAACAATGCCTATGTCCCCGTTGATTTCTATGTTTTGGATGTTGAATACAATGCTTCTTGTCCTATTACTTTGGGAAGATCTTTTCTTAGAACTGTTGGTGCCATTATTAATATGAAAGAAGGCACCATTAAATATCAACTCCCACTCAAGAAAGGTATAGAACATTTCTCTAATAAGAGAGAGAAGATTTCTTTTGCCTCTCCTATGAAAACAAAATTTGCTCTTAATGCTTCTTCATTCGAGAACACTTGATTATTTTTCTTGCTTCGTATGCCTAACTTAAAGGCGTTAAAGTAAAGTACTTATTGCGAGATAACCCAAAAGTTTTAGATGAGTATTGAAAGTTATTACTTCAGTAATAACCGCTCCAAGAGTAACCTCTAATGAGAGAGAAGTAATGATTGGGAAAGTTGTTGTCCCGAAACAGATTTCCGTGCTTCACCGTAAAAATTCGTGTAAAATCTCTGTACGTCCTTTTGAGGCGTGAATTTTTGTGCTTCTGACCCAGGTTGTTATCTAACTATCGTTAGTTCAACACTTTTTGATTTGAGAAACATAAGGTCTTCGAAAAAATTCGTATTTACATGCTGGTCTGTTTTAACAGATTTCTGCTATTATTTGCATTTGCTTCTTGTTGGTTCCTTTTTGAGTTCTTTTGGGTAATTGAGCTTTTTGAGAGAATAGCTACAGTATCTAGTGTTTTAATGGAAGTTTATTTGGTGTTATAACTGAACCTTAAGACTTATTTATCTTGAGTGCACTAATGTTGCTAATAAAGATTGTGTGAAGTTTTGTATGAAGGAAAATTTTCAGGTGTATGGAAGGAATGAGTAATGAGATGAAGGATGGACTAAAGCTCAAGCTTGGGAATGCCACGCATGTCACCCCAAGAAATATCTAAGAAGTACAAGCATCAAAGTTTGGGGATGCCCAAGGCATCCCCCTCTTCATCAATAAAAATCCCAGGTTTCTTCCAAACGCTTCATTTTTATTGTTTCATGCACAGTTGTGTTGTTCTTGGAGCGTCTTCTTTTTCGTTTTCGTTTTGGTTTTTCGTTTTCTTTGTTTTCTTAGTTTGCTGAATAAATTGTTTGGACCCCCTCTTTCATACATTGGTTTTCAAATAGTTTGGTTTGGCTTGGAAAAGAGTAGGAAAGTTCATGCTTAAGTGGTAAAGAGAGTTTGTTTTTGACAGTGGCCTATGCTTTGTCATGCCATGCTTGATATTGTTTTGTCTTTATGCTTAGTATTCTTTGCTGTAGCATGACTTGTTATAAAAAATTGAGATTGCTTAATGTGCCTTGGATGAATCATGCGTTGTTTTAGCATATTAAAGCATAGTATAGTGGTATTCTCCTTTGATGATTTATTTGGGTTGACTTGGCGCATGCTCACACCATGTTATGACTATCTCAAGTCACCATAGCCTTTATTATCATTTAGTTTTCAACTTGTAATATCACTTTATGCTTTGATCAATGATGTTTTGTCGCTCTGCATGATTATGGCCATTATTGCTCACTTAGTTTGTCGCTCCCAGACTTTTGCTAGCCTCCACAACCAAGTATGAGTTCCACGCATGAATCCAACTCCTTAAACCAAGTTATTCCAAAGAGTCCACCATACCTACCTACTAGCATATGCTATTCCAAGTATATTCATGTTTTTGTTTTCCTTCCAAATTAAACTTGTTATGAGAAAACTAGTGATTAAAGCTCTCACGAACTTGATGGCACACTTTACTTTCTTGCATTTAATATACTTGAACCATTGGGTCCTAATTTGTTGCGTATATGCTTGCGCTTTATAAGTTGTAGTTAGCAGAACCATGTATCATGGGGAACGCTTTCAACATTGCACTTGTACTTTGTACCCCGTTGATATCATGTTCTTTTGCTTATGGATCCCGACGGTGTGAAATAAAAGTGGAACTTGTAAGATCATGGAGTTTGTATGTGTGTTAGATAAACGCCTGGGCTGCTAGCCTAAGCCATGCCTAATCATGGTGGAAACTTGCAGCATAACCATAATGAGCACTCTATGAAGCATCCTCAATAAAAACCTATGCAAATAGCAAATAAAAAGATCATTGAGATGCTTATTGTCTGCTTGCCTTGTCATTTTTATTATGGGATAGCTCCTATATCATGTGCAAGGGGTACCCCGTTGGCGGTTCTTTATGATACATATGTACTTACAATGACAAGAGCTTACTTGTGACTAAAGTTGAGTAGCATGAGGTTCGGTCTTCGTAAGTAAGGGGCATGAGATTTCGGTTTATAAGTTGTCAAGCATATCCTCTTAGTTGTGTCACTTTAACCTTAATCACCTTCAAGATGCTTATGATAGGGGCAATGAGAGCTGAAAGCTATAAGTACCATAATTTTGGAAGCTCTTTATGAGACTTGAATCCCTACTTCCTTCTATGAAGGCCCTTTCTTCCACCATTATATTGAGTCTCCACCTTCTATCTTTATGCACCTACTTTGAGAGCATAGTGGCCATTCTTAGTTCTATGTGCATTGTCCCAAGACTTGTTGATTGATGCATAACTTGATATTGCTTGCTTTAAACTATTTGTATCTAGTCACTCTTATGAACTTTGAAGGTGTCCTTTGCATTTATATTTGCTACTCTATGAGGGACAAGCTGAATGCTATAATGCTATGTTTTCTTTATGTGAAACAAACAAACGTCTTGCAAAGCATTGTTATTCATTAATATTTTGTTTGTGCCTTTTCATGTTGCATCATAGTTTCTTTGTCTTATTGCTAGAACTTTGTCTTTCATGCTATGATTGAAGTATATGATCCCAGCTTTGAATGTTTTACAAATACTTTGATCAAGTTTATGATGGTGCATGTCACCTCAAAAATTATTCTTTCTTTTTACCACTTACGTACTCGAGGACGAGTAGGAGTTAAGCTTGGGGATGTTGATACATTGCAAATGTTTCTATAATTTTTTATGTTCCATGCTTGGTTTTATCTACTTTGTTGTGTTGTGTCCACACTTTGGAGTACTTTTCATATGATTTCTTGGACTAACCTATTAACAAGAGCCACGGTGCCAACTGCCTGTTTTCTGCTGTTTTTTGTTCCAGGAAGTCATAAAATGAATATTCTCGGAATTGGACGGGAGAAAAGCCAAAGTCGCTATTTTACCGGAAGACATCTGGAGCCAAAATACGAGACGGAGAAGGGCTAGGGCCTGGCCACACCACCTGGCCACGCGACCAGGCCTGGCCTGCGCCAGGGGGTGGTCCGGCCGACCCCAGCGCCCCCTCGGCCTCTCCTTCCACCTATATATTATCTCCGATATCAAAACCCTAAGGACCTGGAAAAATCCACAAAAGAGTGTGTAGCCGCTGTCATCTCCATCCCTAGATCGGGAGGGATCTGAAGCTCTTCCCGGCACCCTGCCGGAGAGGGGAATTCACCCTGGAGGCCTTCTTCATCATCATGCAAGCCTCCGGTGTGATGCGTGAGTAGTTCATCTCTGGACTACGGGTCCATGTAGTAGCTAGATGGCTGGTTCTCCTCCTTTGTGCATTCATGTCTAGATCTTGTGAGCTCCGTTCATGATCAAGATCATCTATTTGTAATTCTGCATGTTATGTTTGCGGGGATCTGATGGATATGGAGATACTATTTTAGATTGATTATTGATTCTATCATGTCTTTGTTATTTGTGATATTGCATGCTTTCTGTTGTTAGTAGCTATCTTGGCCAAGTAGATGCTAGCAACTCCAAGAGTTAGTATTTATGCTCGATAGTGGGTTCATGCCTCTGGTAATCTGGGGAAGTGACAGAAATCTCTAAGGTACTAGATGTGCTGTTGCTACTAGGGAGAAAAAAACAATCCTTTGTTCATAGAACAATCGTATTGTTTACTTACATGCAATTCTTAAATCAATAATCGGTTGCTTGCAACTTAATACTGGAGGGGGTTCGGATGATAACCTATAGGTGGATTATTAGTCATAGATGCAGCTGGATGGCAGTCTATATATAATGTTGTAATTCCCAATCAAGTCTCAAAGGAGTCAAGATGATTAGTATATGCTTTCTCGATGTTTTGTCAATTGCCCCGCTGTAATTTGTTCACCCAGCATGTTATCTATCTTAAGGAGAGCCACCTCTAGTGAACTATGGACCTCGGTCCTTTCTTTTACATATGATCTACAATCAACTGTTTACTACTTTGTGTTTACTTTCTACAAACTATTACTTCCTTCCATTCGATACGTTTAATCCTTTGTTTTCAGCAAAACCGGTGAGATTGACAACCTCATCACAAGTTGGGGGCAAAGTTCTGTGGTTGTGTTGTGCAGGTCTCCACGTTGCTGCTGGCACCGGTAGTGCGCCCTGCCAACGTTCAGCTAGCTACACCTTTGGGGTGTTTCCTTGCTCCTACTTGATTGATAACCTTGGTTTCATACTGAGGGAAAACTTGCTCCTGTGCTCATCATACCTTCCTCTTGGGGTTCCCCAACAAGCTCGATATATTTTGGGCCATCACAGATCATCTCTCTAGGATGGAGGGAATAATTAGGGACCCCATACCTTTTAATGAATCATTTCCTGGAGAATATTTAGCAAAGGTAGAAATTGCTGATCCATGGTATGCAGAATATGCTAACTATCTAGCGACAAAATTTATACCTCCTGGTATGTCAAGAAATCAAAGAATGAAATTCTTTAATGATCTTAAATATTACTTTTGGGATGATCCGTATCTATATCATCATGGACTTGACGAAATGATTCGAAAGTGTGTTCCTAACCATGAAATGAATGCGATATTGAAAGCTTGTCATGACAGTCCATATGGAGGGCATCATGCAGGTAAAAGAACTGCTCCAAAGGTACTTCAATCTGGATTCTATTGGCCCACCTTACTCAAGGATGCACATAGGTATGTGGAATACTGCGATGCTTGCCAAAGAAGAGGTAATATAGGTAGGAGACAAGAAATGGCAACGAATTATAGTCTCATAATTGAAACCTTTGATGTATGGGGAATAGATTACATGGGACCATTTATAGAATCGAATGGTTATACTCATATTCTCGTTGTTGTTGACTATGTTACTAAATGGGTTGAAGCTATCCCAACAAATCACACGGATGCAGCTACCTCAGTGAAGATGATCAAGGATGTCATATTCCCTAGGTTTGGAGTTCCTAGATTTTTAATTACTTATGGTGGCCTGGTTCTATTTTATGAAAGGGACTTTCAGGAAAATCCTCAGCAAATATGGAGTAACTCACCACGTTGCTTCACCATATCATCCCTAAACAAGTGGTCAAGTGGAACTCTGTAATAGAGAACTGAAGACCATATTCGAGAAGACGGTGGACAAATCAAGTGGTCATACAAGTTAAATGACACTCTATGGACATACCGTACTGCATTTAAAAATCCAATAGGTATGACACCTTATAAGATGGTGTATGGTAAGGCATGTCATTTACCTTTAGAACTGGAACACAAAGCTTTTGGGGTAATCAAGAATCTAAATTATGATCTCAAGGCAGCAGGGGAGAAGCATTTATTAGATATTCATGCTTTAGATGAGTTTAGAAGTGAAGCCTATGAGAATGCTAGGTTGTTTAAGGAAAAAGTTAAAAGATGGCATGATAGAAAAATAGAGAATAAGACTTTTAAAAGTGGAGACAAAGTGTTGCTCTATAATTCTCGTCTTAAGTTGTTTCTAGGAAAACTCAGATCAAAGTGGGAAGATCCATATATAGTTGAAGAAGCCTATTCGTCAGGAGCAGTGAAGCTCCAAGGAAAAATACCCTCTCTTGCATGGGTGGTAAATGGACAATGCTTGAAGCATTATCGGGTAAAATAAGATATAAGTGTAATCACCATAGAATTGAGCACCCCAAAAGAAGTGATAAAGCGGAGATATACAAGGAATGGCAACTGCAAGAAGAATGGACTCAAGATGGGATGAGCAGTACTACGGTCAAGTTATTGACTATAAAAGAGCGCTTCATGGGAGGCAACCCATGTGAAATAAAGGTTTGGGTAAGTTTTTAAAATTTCAGTTAAAATCTAGTTTGAGTATTGTATTGAATGAGAAACAATTGATGCTCTAGCAAAGAAGAACTAAGATTGACGATGCCAAAATTGGTCGAAAATCTAAGTTGACATTTTTCTGTCAAAACTCGATATTTCGTTAAGTTTCAGATTAATAAAGAATCCTTGGAGAAGCAGAAGATTTTTGGTGGACACAGAAGGTTTAACGACCAACTATACGGCGGGAATAAAAGTTCCGGCCATATAGTTCTGGTCGTATAGTTGTTGCGGCATCAACACTTCCATCCACAAAACATACTGAGATTTTAACGACCAACTATACAGCCGGAATTAAAAATTCCGCCCGTATAGTTGCGGTCCTATAGGTGTCAACGCCTTTGACAAAATAATTTCTGGAGTACTGAGAGTTTAACGACCAACTATACGGCCGGAATTAAAAATTCCGCCTGTATAGTCGCGGTCGTATAGTTATCAACCCATCTCCAAAAATTTAATTCAGGATATAGAGAGTTTAACGACCAACTATATGGCGGGAATTAAAAATTTCGCCTGTATGGTTTGGGCCGTATAGTTAAGGTCCACCATAGATCTAATCTATAGTCGGCTCACAACTATACGGCGGGAGCTATACGGTCTGCGCCCGTATAGTTGCTCATTAAGCAAGGCGGCTAGGGTTTTTGACCTGTCCTTTTAAAGCTAATTGCATCTAATCTTTTTCATTAAGTTTTCGCAGAGCCACAGCCTCCAGCCTCGAAAGATCTTCGTCATCCATATACAAGCCCCTTTAACAACATTTGTGCAGCAAAGCCATGCAGCCCTTCCACGTCAACAAGATCTGGAAGAAGAAAGAAGAGAAGCCCATGAAGAGGATTGAAGAAGTGATACATTGCAAATGTATCTATAATTTTTGATGTTCCATGCTTGGTTTTATCTACTTTCTTGTGTTTTGTCCACACTTTGGAGTACTTTTCATATGATTTCTTGGACTAACCTATTAATAAGAGCCACAGTGCCAGTTTCCTGTTTTCTGTTGTTTTTGGTTCCAGGAACGTCAGAAAATCAATATTCTTGGAATTGGAAGGGACAAAAGCCAAAGTTCCTATTTTACCAGAAGACTCACGGAGCCAGAAGCAGAGACGGAGGAGGGCCAGGGCCTGGCCACACCATATGGTGGCGCGGGCTAGCCCTGGCCGCGCCACCAGGTGGTGTGGGCCCCCTGGCACTCCACCGACCTTGCCTCCTTCCCCTATAAGAGCCTCCTGATAACAAAACCCTAAATCGTCAAGCCTCCAGCCACGAAAAGTTCCACAGTGCCGCCGCCACCGAAGGGGAGATTCGGGGGACAGAAAGTCTCTGTTCCGGCACCCTACCGGGATGGGGAAGTGCTCCCGAAGCCATCTCCATTGATCTCCACCACCATCTCCATCACCATTGCTGATTCCCATGATGAGGAGAGAGTAGTTCTCTCTCGAGTCTAAGGGTTCTACCGGTAGCTATGTGTTCATCTCTCTCTCTATGCATGATCATATTGTGATCATGAGCTTTGTAATCAAGTAGATCTACCTTGCTACTCAAGTGCTTTAATAGATCTCTGCTCTCCCCATGTGTGTGAAAGTGACAGCGTACACACCATGGTGGCACCTAGGCTAGAGATTACAAATACTTATTATGAGTTATATTTGGAGTTGGATGTCTTTATGAAATTGTGGTGTTTGTTGGACTCATCTAGTACTCAAGGTGATAGTGTGGGGTTTTCTAGATGGGAAAGATGAACTTTGAGGTGTGCTGTTATAGCCCTACCGTTGATTAGAGTGTTCAACCGGAGAGTAGTTAAGAGTAGTATCATAAAGATAAGATATTTATATGAGAGTGTTCACTAGTGAAAGTATGATCCCTAGGCCTTGTTTCTAAGCATTGATACACCGTTTGCTATTAGATCTGTTACATGTCTGCTTGCTTCCATCTTTATTTCAGTTTGTCTTTAGTCTTTTCCACGCCACCAAGCTATTCTCTAGCACTGTTACCACTTATAATTATCCATACCACTTGTATTTCACTATCTCTTCGCCGAACTAGTGTGCCTATACACCTGACAAGTGTATTGGGTGTGTTGGGGACACAAGAGACTTCTTGTATCTTGATTGTAGGGTTGCTTGAGAGGGGATACCTTTGACCACTTCCTCCCTGAGTTCGATAAACCTTGGGTGATCCACTTAAGGGAAAACTTGTTGTTATTCTACAAACCTCTACACTTGGAGGCCCAACAACTGTCTACAAGAATAGAAGTGCGTAGACATCAAGAAGCAGAACCCAAAGGATCATCGTCATCATCCGGCCCGGAAATCAAGCCTCTCCCAAATTGGGAGGACATGTTCCTGCAAAGGATGTAGATGATGAGACAAGCTGAGTGGGGAAGGAACAAGGATGAGTACCTCCCTAATCCTTATCGTTACAACATAGGATCCTATTATAAATCTCCTCTTGGTCCATCGTCTCTTAAACCTAAGAAGGTGTGGCAAGATGAGATTCATCATAAGATCTATGAGTTAGAAAAGGCTTCTAAGGCATGCATTGAAACAATTGGAGAAGGAATTGACTCCTACTGGATGATGAGCAAAGACCTTGAGAAGAAGGTCGATGACATCGATGGTAGAGTTTGTTTCTTAATTAAAACTTTCTTTGAGTTGACAGATGAGAAGAAATTCCTCAAAAGGAAAATGTTGAAGCTCCAATATGAGATGGCCGAGCTTAGCATTCGTTTTGCAAGCATAGTTAAAGAGGGCAACATAAAAGAAGAAGGTGACACTCTTCTACCTAGGAGGAGGAATATGTACCGACAAGGAGTTAATTGCTCCCACCTGGCTTGATTCCAAGCTTGGGGAGATCTATAAAGACCTTGTAATCTTTCTTACAAGTTTTATATTAATGTTTTTGCATTAGTTCAAACTACAAATAAAGTATGCATCATTAGGATTCTCTTCAGGAATGGTCGATCCCTTTTGTGAAATTCCGAGTTTATTATTATATATGGAGCAATTTTGAGTTTGCGTTTGTCTTATTGATATATGAATGACTTGAGTATAATCTTACTTGCACTTGATGATAGCAATAGGAGTCTTCCACACCATTGGTATTAATGGAACAGTTAAAGATAATTTGGTCAATATGTTGTAAGTCTGCGGTTTGATTTATAAAGGAAAATTATCTATACAGTTAAGTTGAAAAAGAAAAGTTGAATAAAAGAAAATGAAAGTGCTATCGAAATAGAGTGAGAACAAGTCGAGGTAGAATCTTCAAGTCATAACGACGCTTCATATACAATTGGAATTTTATAATTGAGATCGTTAAACTTTGAAATTCCTACATGAAGTGGAATGTATGGCTAGCTCCTTTGCACAGCACTTAAACAAAAGTCTAAGCATGTATACAAAATAAAGAAAAGTAAGAATAAAAAGAGCAAGTGTGCAAAGAGCAAATAGGCATATGCCACTGTATTGTAGTATGACAAAGATACACTTTTGAGATTTTGAATCCCAAGTGAATATGTTGATCCTAAAAACACTTGGGACTACCTCTTCATTCGGTCAAATCGAATACTTTTACATTATGTTGAGATTCATCTTTCATGAATTGTTGATCACTAAGGTGTGGAAGCCTGCTAGTACAATTCAGATGGTTCGAGTGAGGTACTACTCATGAACCTATTCTTATATATCGTATATCATAAACACATGATGCATCTGCCTCATTTATTTTATCGACTTGGCTTCATGAATATGAGGATCACATCCATTAAGCTAAAACTTGCCCGGGACGAGCAAGACTCTAAGCTTGGGGAAGTTGATGAGTGCATATTTTCATCATGTTTTACATTATTATTTTGCATTTTAGATGTAGGATCTTGGTATTTTACGTCTATTTTCACCAGGATCAGGACAGATGATGGATCCAATGGATACAATTCTTGGAGCAGTTGTACTATGGAGAAAAGGATTCAAAAGCAACGTAAATCTCTTATTTGGGAAATATTAATAATACTAGAAGAAAACCATAAGCGAACAAGGGAGGCAAAGAGTTCAACAACCAACTATATGACCGGAGCAACTTCTCCGGTCATATAGCTCCAGCTGTATAGTTGGCGCCGCCTCCGCCTCATCAAATAGTTTCACCCTGTGCAATTGGTTCAGGGAGACAACATACAGAACACCCAGAAATCACCGAAACCTCACCTCAGGAAGGCATCTGGAGGGAGAACTCATCCGCAAGGGATCCATCTTCACCCTGCGCCGATCCAGGAGGCTAAGACATCGATCTCCATCATCCACCGCTTCATCACCATCATATCCATCCATCCCATCTACATCTTGTCTAGATCTTGTTGTAATTCCCGTACTCGTTGTGTATTTATATAAGTACTATTCATCTATGATTGATGCCATTACCATTGTTATGATGTTGATTGCCTCCATGTTTGAGTAGATCTCTAGTTCTTGGGGAGATGGAGAAACCCTAGCATATGACTGAGAAGAGATAGAGATTATTATGTTATACATCATTATGTGTATGTGTTAATTGTGTTCATCTTGATGTTGGGAGTTGTGCACCTCCTTAACATTTGCCTCTCACGTGGACTGGATGAAGGTGATTACTTGTTGGTAGACGGAGGGATGATAACACTTACTATGACTATAAAGCTATTGTCATTCCTTACGTACTAACTTGGGGAAATCAAGGAGAACCTTTAAAGCCATGTCCATGCCATGGGAGAAATACCTTAATAGCGCAGTAATTCGATTGATGTCGATTGCTGTCTGCTGTGGTTATGATGATGATGTGTGCAGCGGTTGCTGGCTATTCATCCATATATGGAGATCCTCCCACATTATGAGAATATTCATTATAATAATCTCAACTGCTTAGTCTAAATTGCTAGCGGTGTATCCACTATTCCCTGAGAACTCTTTTTCCTTATTGTAGTTCCAAAGTTCTATTACACATGCGATTCTTACTCTATGCATTAAGTTTTGCTTTACTTTAAATTACCATGTTCGACCAAAAACCCCAAAACAACTTTACTTTCCTTGCATCTTAAAGTTAATTCTTAAGTACTTCATTCAGTTGTAGTTAAAAGCATTTTAGTATTTTGCCTATTGCTCCCTGTGGGATCGATATCTTTATTTCGAAACTAGCTACAAACGATTTGTGCACTTGCAGTCATTAGAGACTCTGATCTCGACATGTAACAGGCTCGAGCTGACGCATGTGCGAAAGTGGGAAAATAAAGCTTTTGATGCTCTCACACGACCGGAGGTCTCGAATAACACTTTTCTACAAGAACTTTGTCGTGTATGAGAACACGGACACCAGGGGTATCAATACCCCTTTATTTGTTCAGAGGAGGGTGACAAGAACAGTCTAAGTCATCATCTACAAGATACCACTCAAGAACACACAAGGATTTTATCCTGGTTCATGTCACCTGGAGGCTAACAACCCTACGTCATGCTTCCCTGGATATATAGCTTACTGGTGAAAACTGGTGTTACAATGTTACTCTCCCTACTGTACAACTAAGGCTAGGAGAAATGGCAATCTGACTCTCTCTCTTCCCCTTGGCCATGGTCCTTCTTTTATAGTTCTAAGGGGATACCACATCGGCTGGTTCAAACCCAAGCTCTCCACTTGTGGACAAGAGGCTAAAATTTAAGGAAGACTAGCCGACAAGGACTCGTCCTCGTCCTATCCCTTCTTTTGACTTAGGTCCTTGATCCGAGAAGCATTTCCTTCTCGGGTTTTGTCCTCTCCTACAATGTATGGATCCTTGTGCTCCCAACATTCCCAAATCGGTGATACTCTAGCTCCACCTTCCCACGTCTTTGGAAACCCTGTGATCGCTGCTATGGAAAATACTGGATGTCGGGGTAGAGACGGTGATAACCATACTAGATAACATAGACTTGATACCGGGTTGACTCATAGTCTGCTTGTAAAGCGGTCAAGGCCATCTCACGCCTGACGTATCGTTCTCTGGTCTTGGGGTGGTGACACTGCTGACAATTCATTCCCAAAGACACTCAGCCAAGGGGAACGTTCCCAGGTTCAAGCTCGGGTTCCTCGACAAGGCTCTCTAGTCTAGCCTCGGGACTAGGCATAGGGGCCCATATCCAGCGGATCAAGAATACCATGGTTTTACCAAATCCGGCAGTATTCCTCGAGCGTGGGACTGGTCAAGACCAGGTTATCAGGGTCACACCCATAAGATGAGGGCCACAACACCTTGGTTCTTCCCGCCAAAGCTCCAATCTTCAAAACAGTCAGGGGCAATAGCCTCGTCGTTGCTCTTCTTATTCTTGGTGCTTCCATACTCTTGCATTGCCAACCATGACATCCTAGGCTAAGCTTTCCTCCCTCTAGAAGGCCGCAAATCTGAAGGAGCGCAGGACCCAACACGCCTTGCAGTGATTGTACCAGGTGCGGTTTGGCTCGGGGTTGAACTGCCCAAAATCCATGGAGTCCTTGATGTAGTTGGTGGCCTCCGAAGGCCACAAAGGACAGGCGATGCTGGTCAAGTATGCTAGCGCTCCTGACCAGTGTGAGCTGGATGTCCCCATCTTCTCATTATTCCATACGATGGGAATGGTCCTACTGGTGTCTTGGTTCTTCCATGTTATGGTATCGGCGTACAGCCTCCACGTTGCCCAACTGCATCCTAATGCAATGTTGGTGATGGCAGCCTTTCAACACCTATGCGAAATATTCATAGGGGTCACGCCATCTATGGCGATTGTGGTGACCTAGTACTCCACTACATGTTGTAGAGCATGAGTCGTTGGTGTAACACTCAAAGAACACCGTTCCATGCACATTACACCTACCAGAGTAGTACAACAAAAACATCACAGGTCCAAAGTATAACTATGTTATTCATATCACATATCTTCATAGAAGGTCCTCAGAACTTTCATGACACAATGATCTCTCCGAGTAAGTTCCTATTCAAATCAAGGTCCATAAGAAACACCTTGTAGTCTAGTCTAGTACTAGATCTACCACTTGTCCCATCTCGTTAACTAAAGGTTGTTCCCTATTAGCAACCGCTATAGGAATGGCTCCTATCTTTGGGAGTTGGGTCCCAACTAATTTTAACTTGATCTCTGCTATCACTACTTTGTAGTATTGAATCCTTTGAATCTCTTGAATTAACGTTTACTTTCCATAGATGCCTTCTCAGGTCTTCTAGTACCATGTTTGCAGTCCCATCATTGACTTTGTAACCTAAACAAGGGATAAGGAGGATATATTGAGTACGAGCATACTCAGCAAGTTCTAACTATGTGGTTGTTTGATGCACTATCTATAGACGTGGATCAGACATCCTAGGCTTATGTAGGTTTTAGAAATCAGGTTTTTAGAAAGGTAAGTTTTAGTTTATAAAATTCTATGTCTATTAGTCATCACGGGTTGTGGGCACTTCATGGAGTTCCTTTCCACATGGCGTTCGTAGTTCTTTCCCAGGACAGGGAGTATCATGACGCCTTTTATACACTCTCAAGAGGTGCGCTACTTTAACCATAACCATCTTTAGCCTTGTTACACAACCACATATACTTTCATGTTCATACTTCCTTGGTCTGAGATCCAGCCTTAAGATTAGCCAATGACTAGCCTCTCTGTACCCCGCTTCCCACCCTTGTAATGGGTTTCGGTCACGCGACCTATGCCCAATTACCCTCCCTTCTAATACACTCAATCGTTATCGTGAGACACAAAATAGGGACATCACAAGATCCCAACCATTGATATTCCCCACAAGGAACAATAACCCAACTAAGCATACGAGAACAAACGAAAGGAAGAAGGTCTTGCTGACTTGCCTGTCCCATTCCAGGACCTGTGGTTAGCGATGTTTATATGGCGCTTTTGAATCACTGACTACATTGGTTATTAAGTCCTAACTTTCCTGGTACAATGGAATCTCCACCATATGGCCTCCCAACCATATATTTTAATCCATTATTCCATTGCCCACCATTTCACATTTTATTTTATGTATAAAACAGTAGTTTGCTTTTAATGCATGTGATAAAGTTTTTGAAAAGTGTTTTTGTAAAATAATTCAGATGACATGTAAGAATGCACTTGTGACTGGTTTGCAAGCCTAGTATAATAAGGTTTGTGTAAGGATGAACTTTCCTTCTGATTAGGTTTTGCAATCAGCATCTTCTACCGTCATAAGATCCAACTGGAAGTATACCATCATCGGTCTGGTAAGGACTAATGTATAAAGATAACAATATGTTGGGGATGCATAGTATGTGAAATGCAAGTGTTCTAATCCCTCGATACTAGTTCCCCGGTGATTTCAACTACAAGTTGTATTAGTATTTGGTTTGTGACTTCTTAGGGATTTGATTTAGGTTTAAGTTTACTTCACCTAGTAAATACAGTTTAAGCATTTGATAATCTTAATGAAATTTCTATAACACATTCATTTGAAATAATTCATGGCATGGCTTGTAAGTAGTAACTAATTATTATTTTGTCATTCCTTTAAGTGGTTTGGAGTTTTTACAAAGGTAATTCATTTTCCACTTTCTTTATTTATCAAAAAGAATAACTTTTTAAGAAAATCCTCTTATGAGATCTTTTAAATATTCATTTTACTTTACTTTTGACAATTATGGGTTCCAGGTAAAACATCTTGGTTGATTTTACTTTATTATCACATTTATCTGGTTACCATAAATATTAAAGTAAAGGTTATTTCATTTTATTTAATGAAAGCATGACATTTACAATTATTTTTGTATTTAACCATATTTCAAGCAAGTATTTTAAAGTTGAATAAAAATTATTTATCAAAGGATTTCTCTATGTGATAAATATTATCTTCAAAGCATTTACCAATTTCTATTGGATTTTTCCTATTTGTTGCTTTTGAATTAATATATTCAATATAGCACTCAAGTATAATTGATTTGTGATTTTTCTTCTTTAAGGAATAAAATAGTGTTTGATTTTATTCTTGAAGCTGAGGTCTAGTTTATTTCATTTTTTAATTGGTGATTTTGTCTTTTGAATTTCATTTTAAAAGTGTTTTATTAAATTATATGGGAAGTTTTTACAATCTCATTTGTTTTTATTCCACATAAGGCCTTTGTTTTATGATACCGATGGATAGATTTTATTTTTCTAAATATTTTGATATATTATTTGTATTTTTCTGAGTTAGGATGAATTAGTTATGATTTTTATTAGATTTAATGATTTCTTGGAAATTCCTGAGTGGATAATGTGATTTATACATGTGTCACTCACAGGTGGGTCCAGGTGACATTTTGCTAAGTGAAACATTTTTCAGTGAGAAAGTTTTAGCTACAGAGAATTGAAAAGGTCTGTAGCACAAAACAATAATTTTCCTAGCTAGCGCAACACCCGATACTAGGATCTATCTATGAGTTAAGTAATAACGGGGATGGTGTTTCAATTACATACACTTGTATATCGAATGCGGTTAATCCCATGGGGAACGTGGATGAAGTATACAATCGTAGCCGACCTCAAGGTCATGAAGCTCCTCGCTCGTCACCTCCTGGTCCTCGCACGACACCTCTGGCACCACAAGTGGCAGTGCCCCTGAGGTATCGCACACGTACGATGTCTGAGATGACTCCGGTTCTCCTTGATCTAGCAGGGATGTGGAAGTAGACCCTCTATAATTGGGATCCAACAGCGTGATGGGGTGGTGTGGACTCTCTAGTGCGCAATTCTTTGTGGAACCGCAGTCACGAGATTCAACTGAGAAAGAGAGGGAAACCTCCCTAAGAAAAATAGTCTTAGGAAATCCCTTTTTTGTCTGTTCTTTCCCTAAATATACACCTATTTATATAGGGGGAAAGGGGGACTCCCTTCCTTAAAGTACCAATGTGGGACTAAAGAAAATGCAAAGGAGAGGGCAGTCAACTAGGGCCAAGGCGGTGGTCGGGTGGTCCTCCCGCGCGCTAGCCTAGCTACAGCCTGCAACACCCTGTGATGCGGCAAGGCAGTGGAGGCCTGGCGGCAATCCGCAAGGCGGCGGCTCACGGGGTGGGCCGCATGTGGCCCGCCAGCACGCCTGCTCCCGCATGCACATTTCTCCACTCGCGTGGGCCGGCTAGCTATGGCCCACTAGTGGCGGCTACCTAGCGCCCGCCTGTCTGCTCACGTGGGTTGGCTGAGGCCCAACAAATGCGGTGGTTTAGCTGCTGAAAGGGCATGAATGCCTGATGACCCACAAGTATAGGGGGTGTATCGCAGTATTTTCGAGGGAAGTGAAACCCAATTTATTGATTCGACACAAGGGGAGCCAAAGAATATTTATAAGCCTTAACAACTGAGTTGTCAATTCAGCTGCACCTGGAGACAATCTTGCTCACAACAGTTTATCAGTAGCAACAGTTTTGTAGTAGGAATAGTAAAGTAACAGCAGTAGTAAAGCAAAGACAGTAGTAACAAAAGCAGTAAACAGTGGGATTCGAGTGTGGTAGGCATAGAGATGGATGGACGGGCGTTGCATGGACAAGACAATTCACATAGCAATCAGAACATAGGGCAAGTGCAGATAAATAAGATAAAGCATCCAAGTACTAGACAATCCTAGGCATGTGTTCCATATATAGTCATACGTGCTCGCAATGAGAACTTGCACAACATCTTTTGTCCTGCCAGCCAGTTTGCAGCGGGGCCTCTAGGGAACTACTGGCAATTAAGGTGCTCCTTTTAATAGATCACCGGAGCAAAGCATTAACACTCCGTGAACACATGTGATCCTCACATCGAAGCCATTCCCTTCCGGTTATCCCGATTTCTGTCACTTCGGGGCCATAGGTTCCGGACAACAACGCGTGTATACAACTTGTAGATAAGACCCAAAACAATACTATCATAATGAATCAATAACATGTTCAGATCTGAAATCATGGCACTCGGGCCCTAGTGACAAGCATTAAGCACAACAAGTCGCAACAAAGTCATAAAGCACTAATAAAAGATACTAGGCACCATGCCCTAACAATCTGATGCCATTACATGAACGATCTCATCCAATCCCTACCATCCCCATGGCCTACAGCGGGGGATTACTCACTCATAGATGGGGGAAACATGGATGGTCGATGGAGAAGCGATGGTGATGATGATGGCGATGATCTCCTCCAATTCCCCGTCCCGGGAGGGTGCCAGAACGGAGTTTCTGGTGCTGTTTCGTGGAATCTGGTGGTGGTGGCGGAGCGGAACTCCTCCTGGAAAAACATCAACCCCCCCCCCCGAAGCTTTTAGGTCAGAAGGCTTCTTATAGGCGAAGAGGGAGACCGAGGGGGGTGCCTGGGGCCACCACACCATGCCTTGGCGCGGCCAGGCCCAGCCCGCGCCTGGGGGTGGTGTGGCCAGCCCCTAGCCCTCCTCCGTCTCGTATTCTGGCTCCTGGAGTCTTCTGGAAAAATAGGCACTTTGGCTTTTGTCCCATCCAATTCTGAGAATATTCATTTTCTGACTTTCCTGGAACCAAAAACAGCAGAAAACAGGCAGCTAGCACTGTGGCTCTTGTTAATAGTTTAGTCCAAGAAATCATATGAAAAGTACTCCAAAGTGTGGACAAAACACAAGAAAGTGGATAAAACCAAGCATGGAACATCAAAAATTATAGATACGTTTGCAATGTATCAACATCCCCAAGCTTAACTCCTACTCGTCCTCGAGTAGGTAAGTGATAAAAAGAAAGAATAATTTTTGAGGTGACATGCACCATCAAAGACTTGACCAAAGTATTTGTAAACATTCAAAGATGGGATCATAGTACTTCAAGCATAACATGAAAGACAAGGTTCTAGCAATAAGACAAAGAAACTATGATGCAACATGAAAAGGCACAAACAAAAGATTCATGAATAACAAAGCTTTGCAAGACGTTTGTTTGTTTCACATGAAGAAAACATAGCATAGTGGCATTCAGCTTGTCCCTCATAGAGTAGCAAGTATAAATGCATAGGACACCTTCAAAGTTTACAAGAGTGACGATATACAAATAGTTTAAAACAAGCAATATCAAGGTATGCATCAATCAACAAGTCTTGGGACAATGCACATAGAACTAAGAATGTCCACTACGCTCTCAAGAAAGTGCTCAAAGAATAAGTGGAGACTAAACAAGTAAAAGAAAAGGTTTTGTAAAGTTTGAAAGGCTTCCAAATGCTGAAAGTATGGTACTCATTAGCTTTGAGCTCTCATTGCCCCTATCATAAGCATCTTTAAGTGGTTAAGGTTAAAGTGACACAACTAAGAGGATATGCTTGACAAGTTATAAATCGAAGTCTCATGCCCCTTACTTACGAAGACCGGTCCTCATGCTACTCAACTTCAGTAACAAGTAAGCTCTTGTCATTGTAAGTATATACGTATCATAGAGAACCTCCAACGGGGTACCCCTTGCACACGACACAGGAGCTATCCCATAATCAAAATGACAAGGCAAGCAGACAATGAGCATCTCAGCGATCTTTTTATTTACTATGTGCATAGATTTTTATTGAGGATGCTTCATAGAATGCTCATTATGGTTATGCTGCAAGTTTCCACCAAGATTAGGCATGGATTAGGCTAGCGGCCCAGGCGTTTCTCTAACATACATACGAACTCCATGATCTTACAAGTTCCACTTTTATTTCACACCGCCGGGATCCAAAAGCAAAAGAACATGATATCAACTAGGTACAAAGTACCAATGAAGTGTTGAAAGCGATCCCCATGATACATGGTTCTGCTAACTTCAACTCATAAAGCGCAAGCATATGCGCAACAAAGAAGGATGCAATGGTTCAGGTTTATTAAATGCAAGAAAATAAAGTGTGCCATCAAGTTCGTGAGAGCTTTACTAACTAACTTTCTCATAACAAGCAAACATTTTACTCGGGAGAAAACAAGGCATATTGAATATGCACGGAAGTAGCAAATGATGCTAATAGGTAGGTATGGTGGACACTTTGGAAATATTTGGTTTAGGGAGTTGGAAACATGAGTAAAATATACTCAGTGAAAGTGAAGGCTAGCAATAGTAAGGGAGCGACAAACGAGAGAGCAATAATGGCCATAATCATGCAGAGCGACAAAACATCATTGATCAAAGCATAAAGTGATACTACAAGTTGAAAACTAAAGGATCATAAAGGCTATGGTGACTTGAGATACTCATAACATGGTGTGAGCATGCGCCAAGTCAACCCAAATAAAGCATCAAAGGAGAATACCACTATACTATGCTTTAATATGCTAAAACAACGCATGATTCATCCAAGGCACATTAAGCAATCTCAATTGTTTATAACAAGTCATCTCATTACTCATTCCTTCCATACACCTGAAATTTTTCCTTCATACAAAACTTCACACAATCTTTATTAGCAACATTAGTGCACTTAAGATAAATAAGTCTTAAGGTTCAGTTCTAACACCAAATAAACTTCCATCAAAACACTAGCTACTGTAGCACTTCCCTCAAAAAGCTCAATTCCCCAAAAGAACTCAAGAAGGAACCAACAAGAAGGAAATGCAGAAAATGGCAGAAATCTGTCAAAACAGACCAGCAGGTAAAGACGAATTTTTTCAAAGACCTTCTGTTGCCTAAATAAAAACGTGTTGAACTAACTAAAGTTAGATAACAACCTGGGGCAGAAGTACAAAAACATACAGCTCAATCCGACATACAGAGCTCTCTCACGAATTTTTACGGTGAAGCACAAAAATCTGTTTCGGGACAGCAACTTTCCCAATCATTACTTCTCTGTCATTAGAGGTTAATCTTGTCACAAAAAGCAAATAAAAAGGATAAGAAGCGGTTATTACTGAAGTAATAACTTCAAAAAATCATCTAAAACTTTTGGGTTATCTCCCAATAAGTACTTTTCTTTAACGCCTTTAAGTTAGGCATAAGCAAAAACTAAAATGGATAGAATAGAAGCAATATTTTGAAGGTCACCTTCCCTTGATTACAATTAATAACAGCTCCTGCAGTATTTAAGAAAAGGTTTCCCAAGAATAATAGACATATTATCATCTTCAAGCATAATAGTTTGAGAGGATGCTTACATAAGAAATATGAAGTGAAGTAAAAGAGAGCATCAAGAAGCAAATCCAAAACACATTTAAGTCTAACCCACTTCCTCTGCATAGAATCGTGTATGCAAATAAATTCACAAAGAACAAAGAGACAAACATAGGAAGATAAAACAAGAGTAACTTCAGCACATAGAGAGGTGTTTCAATACCATGAAAACTTCTACAACCATATATTCCTCTCTCATAATAATTTTCAGTAGCCTCATGACTAAACTCAACAATATAACTATCACATAAAGCATGCTTTTCATGATCTACAAGCACTAGAGCTTTATCATAAGCATCTTCAAAATAATCCTCAGGAACATAACATTCATCCTCCTTTAGTAAGCATGGAGGACATGTTGTGAATATGCCCTAGAGGCAATCATGAATGATGATATTCTTGTGTATTCATAAGGTTATGGTCCATGTATGAACTGCTGATATGTATCATCGAATATGTGATTTGATTGTGGAACTACATATTCATGTTGTTCATACTAATTATCCTTGGTCATTGAGGTTGTGCCGGACACACAACTTAGACCAATGTGAAAGTCGGCAGATGACTAGGTTCCACTTGTCATGGGCATGGAGATGCTATTCCGACTTACACGGATTCGGCTAAAGAGTTTAGCGAGTCGGACTGACCCATATTGAGATGCAACGAACAAGTCGTCATTTGCATGTCCCAATCAATGTAATCCTTAGACCTGAGGTTATTGCACAATCCGAGTTGAGGATCTCCGACTTAGGTTCTGTCAAACGTTGTTCTGTCATTGGGCAGTTATAAAGGCGGAGTTCGGGTCGACTGAGAATCAAGCTGCGTGATGTGAATAACCAAGACGGGATTTTGCCCCTCCATCCGGAGAGATATTCTCTGGGCCCTCTCGGGAGATATGATTCGGAAAGCATGGCCATGCGCGTCACGGTTAAGTGTTAACCGAGGCAGCCGACTAAGAGTTAGTCGGATAAATCACTTATCTCGGACCGAGAAAGAGAGTCGGACTATTTAAGGGATGACGATCATTCGCCTATAGTCCGACAAAGTATATCGTGAGGCAAAAGGGACTTAGACGAAAGTCGCATTGGAAGGTATGTCGTCATGACTTATTGGTACTTGGGAGTTGGCACGTTCTGCTAGGAGCCGCTACCAACTGATCGATCATGAGTGAGACTCGGAATCGTGTCCAGGTTACCATGAGCCTGTTGGGTCACACACTTAAGAGCAGGAGCAAGTTTGGGTTAGACCCAAACAGGAAACCTATTTGGGTTGGACCCAAATAGAGACATGGACTTAGTCAGCAAGTGAGACTTGTAGTGGCTAATATAGGCCTTTTTAGTGAATGGGCCACAAGTGAGTGGAGCCTACTTTCACTCCCTATATAAGCTGGGCGCAGGTGCTTAGAGCACAAGGTTAGGTCACTCCATGTGTTGGAAACCCTAGCCCCAGTCCGTCTTGTCGCCGCCGTACCGGACCTAGCAGTCCATCGCCGGCGCTCCTCCTCGTACGTGTGGATACCGACGGAGGTGCTGTACGTTCAGCACTTCGACGATCGTGAAGAAGGAACGGATCGTGGATCGTGGAACCGGAACGGATCGCGAGGACTACACTGCATCAAGCGACGTGCTTCATCAATTCCGCAACTGCGCGTCTAGTGGTAATCCTCGTGGCCTTCTACCTGAGCTGGATCTTGGGATCACCGCGTAGGGAAAAAGTTTTGTTTATCTCTACGTGTCCCAATAGGACAATCAAATAATGTAAGGGATAAAGAGTTACTCTCATTAGAAGGTAGGCATGGGTAGCTAATCCATTCTTCCTCCTTTTGTTCATCACTCTCCTCCTCTTTTTCATCTAATGAGATTTCAGGATCAAGCCATTCCCTTTCGGTTATCCCGATTTCTGTCACTTCGGGGCCATAGGTTCTGGACAACAACGTGTGTATACAACTTGTAGATAAGACCCAAAACAATACTATGATAATGAATCAATAACATGTTCAGATCTGAAATCATGGTACTCGGGCGCTAGTGACAAGCATTAAGCACAACAAGTCGCAACAAAGTCATAAAGCACTAATAAAAGATACTAGGCACCATGCCCTAACAATCTGATGCCATTACATGAACGATCTCATCCAATCCCTACCATCCCCATGGCCTACAGCAGGGGATTACTCACTCATAGATGGGGGAAACATGGATGGTCGATGGAGAAGCGATGGTGATGATGATGGTGATGATCTCCTCCAATTCCCCGTCCCGGCAGGGTGCCAGAACAGAGTTTCTGGTGCTGTTTCGTGGAATCTAGTGGTGGCGGCAGAGCGGAACTCCTTCTGGAAAAACGTCAAACCCCCCGAAGCTTTTAGGTCAGAAGGCTTCTTATAGGCGAAGAGGGAGACCGAGGGGGTGCCTGGGTCCACCACACCATGCACTGGCGTGGCCAGGCCCAGCCCGCGCCTAGGGGTGGTGTGGCCAGCCCCTGGTCCTCCTCCATCTCGTATTCTGGCTACTGGAGTCTTCTGGAAAAATAGGCACTTTGGCTTTTGTCCCGTCCAATTTCGAGAATATTCATTTTCTGACTTTCCTAGAACCAAAAACAGCAGAAAACAGGTAGCTGGCACTGTGGCTCTTGTTAATAGGTTAGTCCCAGAAATCATATGAAAAGTACTCCAATGTGGACAAAACACAAGAAAGTGGATAAAACCAAGCATGGAACATCAAAAATTATAGATACATTTGCAATGTATCAATGCCTCCATGTGTGGTTTTGGTAATTAATGACAATCTTTATGGACTAATGTGTAAATTAAGTTACACTTGTAGGTTTGTCCATTGGCATCCCTTGGACCATGTGTTGGGTTCAAGGTTGAAAAATAAGAAACAATGTCGAAGGGCTTTGAGCCTATTGGAATCTTGATGAAGAAGAAGAAGAAGATCAAGTATGTCTTGAAGAAGAATAAGGATATGGAGTTCCTTATGGCCATCTTCAAGACATCTTCAAGAAATGAAGTGCAAGTTCAATATGCACCATCTCTAGAAGATATCATGCTTGAATCTTGCCATCCTCGGCGATCATGGTGTGATGAAAACAAGTTCAAAGAATAGGTTTCCCCATGGAGTATGGGGGAGCATTTCACAAGTCTTCATCAAGCAAGAGCAATCAAGAAAGGCGATCCATCTAGAGAAGGACAAGATGGTCTACATCAAGCTCAAGTGGAATGCTCAAGGCAAAGGTATGATCTTGATAGATTTTCTATTTTACCGGTCTCTTGTAGTGTTGGGAGACCGGGTTTAGGATAGATAGCCGTACTATCAAGAGGGGCTCTCGAGTGGGTGACTCGATCATAGTTTTTGGAGAGATCTCAAACCTTTGCATACATAGCATCATATTTCTTTGTTGTTGTTTGGTTCTTGTCCATGTGAGGATCTAGAGCTTGTGGTTATCTTCATAACAAGCTCTAGTTCATCTAAAATGGATTTCTCTTGCATATCGTATTGCTTTTTTATGTTGTGGGTTTTCTGGCTCCACACCTTGAAGCTTGCCAATATTTTGTTGGATTCTACATGTCATTATCTTTCCAACAAAATTGGTTTCATCTCGTTTGGAGTTCGGATGCGAAAGTTATTGCAGTTTTGGTTTCTGAAGTTTTTCGTGACCGGTAGTTCCGGCAGGCCACTTCCGGTCATCCTAGATTCGGTTCAGTAGGGTCTCTGTTTTAGTGTGTTCTATTTGATGGAACATCAGTCGGAAGTTCAGGCGGTAGTACCGCTAGGGCATTTTTGCCGCCGGTAGTACCGGTGTAAATTCCGGCCCAACTTCCGGTCACCCCGATTTCGGTTCAATACCCTTTTTGTTTGGTCTCATTGTATTTGTCAGAACTTCAATCGGAACTTCAGACGGTAGTACCACTCGGGCAGTTTGTCATCGATAGTACCGATGGAAGTTCCAGCCAGGATCATGTTTTCCTGTTTTGCGTCGCTGTTTATGACCGTTGGCTCGGTGCCAGCGGTAGTATCGCCCACCCAGTGGTACTACCGGCTGTGCACGAATCTGTGCATAACAGGCAGATCGGGGGGGCCTTTAAAAGGGGCTCCTCTTCCCCTTCATGGGCACTAGTTATTTTGGTCCATTTTTCACTCTCTCTCTCTCCTCCATTGTTGACCTTGAAGAGCTTGCCCTCTCCCCTTCCCCCTCCTATGCTTCTTGCATATTTTTAAGGGATTTGAGAGAGGGGATCTAGATCTACAACCCCCACCAAACCAAATCCCTTCTTTGTGAAGGAATCCTTGGGATCTAGATCTTGGAGAGTTTTGTGTTCTCCTCTTTTGTCCTTCCTCTCTTATTCCCCCGATAGCTTTTGTAGATTTGGTGGAATTTGAGAGTGAAGGACCTGCCTCTTGCATTTGGTGCATAGGTTTGAGTTCTCCTCGGAGATTCGGCGAGTTCAAGCTCTTGGGATTGTTACTCTTGGGTTCTTGGAACCCTAGATGGTTGTGTGGAGATGTGGTGTGTGAAATGGATCGTATGGGCACCTAGAGGGGGGTGAATAGGTGCTACTTCAAATTTTAATGCTTTTTCAATTTTAGGCTTGACACAAAAGGTACATTCTCTAGATATACTATTATGTAGAATTTCCCTATATGCAAACCTAACTACTAGCGAGTAAAGGCAAGTAAAGGCGAGTAAAGTGAGGAACAAGGAAACCGTGATGAAGCACGCGGAGACACATGATTTGTTTTACCGCAGTTCCTTCCTTGTTAAGGGAAGTACATCTGTGTTGGAGGGGTGGGCGGTACTAAGACCACCACACCACAATAGGCCTCACCATGTTCTCCGATGGATCCCGCCACCAAAGGCCTGATCCACCTTTCCACTATAGGAACCCTTCGAGGTGGGAACTGGTGCCTTTACACATCTAGCGGGGCACAACTCCACAACCGAATTGGAGGCTCCCATAATGGCAACAAGCTGCCACAAGAACAATAGTTATCAATAATAAAGCACAAGATCTAGATATCAACGAGAATACTAGATCGGGGATTCTCCAAGTGAATGGAGAGGAGATGAAGTGCTTGATTCATGATGACGATGAGTGATGTCTCCTTCAATTCCCCCAAAGATCGAAGCCTTCGGGTGGTTGAAGTGGGAGAACTCGGGAGAGAGCTTTTGCAACAGATCTTTTCTTTTTCGAATGAATCAAGAGTTCTGACTGGAGGGGGCGATAGGGCTTTTATACCCCCAGTCCAAATAGAGCCATTGAAGACATTTGGGGCTGGATTATCCGACCCAAGTGAGGGCCAGATTATCTGGCCTAGGGAATACTCTGCCCCAGACTCGGATTATCCGGCAAATAATCCTCCCTCGAACAGAAGCTCGCGCAGGGCGGTCCTTGGCATCTTCTCCAGAGGACCGGATTATCCGGCCATAGAGGAGGGTCGGATTATCCGACTGGGGGGAAAATCCTCCCTAGCTACGGATTGTCCGGGGGAAAATCCGCCCCCAGACAAAAGCTTGCGTAGACGCTCCCTTGGGCAATTTCGCTGGGGCCTGATTATCTGGCCCTAGAGGAAGGCCGGATTATCCGGTCCAGGGAGAAAATCCGCCCTAGCACCAGACTGTCCGGGGGAAAATCTGCCCCCAGACAGAAGCACGCGCACGGCCAGCCCTAGCCAAGATGGTCAAGCCAGATTATCCATCCCTTGATGGGGGCGGATAATCCGGCCCCTAAACACCCAAAACTCTTTCCTACAACACTTAGTGCACATTAGAAAGTCCACGGTATTGTTATGTAACACACAAAACATAGGGAACCATGAAATGTTCTTTCAATCTCCCCCTTTTTGGTGTTAGATGACAATACTAGGATTTGCAGGATAGCTCACATGACCAACATCATTAAACACATGGAAGATACTCCCCCTCAATGTGTGCATACTAAAAATTTGCATTTGAATACAAATGCACACAAATAGGTACAAGTCTATTTCATTGGAATATAAACAACATAATCATACCACCGAGAGAGAGAGGCATCCTCAAGATAGCCAGTATACCCAATGTGATAACCATTATCAATGCCTTCCTCGAGATAGATATCCAATATGGCCAATATGATAGAATATGATAGATGAATCCATGGGATTAATCCAAGTGATAAATCCAGAGCCATACAAACACATAGTCTCATACAAAGCAAATCACAAATGAAGGTTCAACGCGAAATGGGCAAAAGCGAGAAAACGACAAAAAGATAAAGTGCAAATGCTTGCGCCCGACCCATGCAAATCCACGGGGACCTAATAGAACTACTTCTCCCCCTTTGGCATCGAGATGCCAAAAAGGAAGAAGAGCGATGCTAACGCCCCAAGGGATCACTCGTCGTCCTCATCCTCGTCCCCTTCCTCGTCCTCGTCTTCATCCTCTAGCTCCTCGGTGTCATCCTCCTCGTCATCAGCAGTGGTCGCAGAAGGAAACAGGTGACGCTCAAGCTCTCCGTAGTTGAGCCCAGACAAAGAATTCCACCGAGCATATGGTGTGGGAGTAGTAGGAGTAGGGGGATCGCCTGATGCTCCGGACACATGGTGAAGAATGAGCTGCTGAGTGTGGGCCATCTCGTGGCACTGCTTGTATGCCTCATATTGTCCCTTGCGAGTGTCCACCCCATGCAAAGAATGTTCCGCTGGAACCAATTCAGCTACTTGATCTCACGAGCAATAGGAGGCACTGGGGGCCTACGAGCACTGGCACGAGCATCCCTCATGAGACCGTCAGGAGCAGAAGATGGGTGTTAGGTCTTCCTAACCTTGGTGTAGATCTTCTTTGCCTTGTGCTCAACATCAATGTTAAACTCTTCAGTGGGAAGCAGGTGCTTGATAAGCATCATAATGTAGGGTGCATATGGGATGGACAGCCTATTGAACATTGCATCAGTCAACTCATGGTAAATAAAGTCCATCACATCAAGCTTGTAATTAACGGACTCATCCTCACTAGATGCAACCTCATGAGAAAAGGCTAGATGATGAACCAGGTGACCACGGATAATGTCATTGTTTCCTCCACTTGGGGTGATAGAATCACGGAACAGACCCACCAAGCTAGCATATATTGGAGAAAGACCAGCAAAGGTGCCCACAATACCATTATCAATTGTGCACGGAGAGAGGACTGCATCTTTATTGGGCTTGAGTCGGGTGATGATACGGTGGCCACTAGCACGATCCCTGTTGCGGAAAGAATATCCAAGCACCCCAGCAAAATCACGAAATTCAGCTTGCATAGGCCTGTCACGAGTCATCCACTTCATGGTGCGGTGCTCATCACTGCAAATAGCAAGGTGGAGAAGAACTGCTTCACAATCTCAGAATCATAGGAGCATTGAAGAGCCATGAGATGGTGCAGCCCCATCCGCTCAGCCACATACATGGCATCAACAAGGTGAGGCTTTTCCATGGCCTCAGCAATAATCAGAGGATACATAGGCTGAATCTTCTGTCGAGCATAAACATCTTAATAGATACCCTTTTGTTTAGCACACCAAAAATGAGAGTCACCCAGCTTAGTATCTTGCGCTAATTCAGCAAACAGATCATGATGACGAATGGAAGACTAAGAAACAACATCCATCTTCTTATAGTCAATCTTGGGCTCTTTGCCCTTCCTCTTGGACACACCCTTCCTAGTCATATCCCTCTTTGCCTGCTCAGCCATGCAGTCAGTCTCTTTCTTCCTTCTCCTCGGTTCAACCTCGTCCACAGTACAACCCTCACTGTCTTCCTTGAAATAGAGGCCATGAGGCTTGTAGGTCTTTGGGATACAAGAACCACCTGTGAAACGAGAAAGATGGATAGAATGGGGATAAGCACACACACAAGCCCAAGAGAGAACGTAGAAATATTAGGAAAATAGTCCATAGTCCAATCATACACAATGAACAAAATCCATATGAAACTGAAGCAGTATTGACTCTGTCAGGGCGGATTATCCGGCCTAGCCAGGGGTGGATAATCTGGCCCTGGTAGAATTTTTCAGATCCGCCTAGATTGAGTGCAAAACCATAGATCGTACCGAGGAACCGCAAGACTACAATATCTACACGAAATAGTAACCTTCTAGGCCATGTTCCACCAACAAGTGACGCATCAACTTAAAGGATGGGGAGAGAGGGAGTTTCCCTCAATCATTGGAGGAATAACGCGGAGAGGAAGGTACCTGGAGGCTTGGAGAAGAAGATCCAAGGAGGCCCGGAGAATCCGGCGGCCGGGGAGGCGCTGGGAAGGGTGGGGGCGGCAGGCGGCGGCTGGGGAGAGGGAGGGGGGTCGGGGGAGAAGTGCTGCTCGTTTTGAGCCCTTCCCCCCGACGCCCAGACCTTAATAGACTGCAGCCGCCAGGGCCGGATTATCCAGCCTACACTTGGGCCAGATTATTCGGCCTCAAATTTGAATTTCTGTTACACACAGATTCAGGCCCGTGCGTCCCCAAACAAAACCCTCGCAAGTGTGAACAAAGGACTTGTGTGCTAGAGTAGATGGTTTAGGGGTAGGGATAGGCTTGGTTTAGAAGACCAAAAACTAGAGACCTTCCCAAGAATTGACAAGCTCCAGAAGTTGATTTCTGATCATCCTTATCACCAGCCCAATCTAAATTAGTATAACCACATACAGAGAAATTGGAGCCCTTGGGATACCATAGACCAAAATTAGGGGAATGAACCAAATATTGGAAGATCCTCTTGACCGCCACTAAGTGGACTTCTTTAGGAGCTGCTTGATACCTTGCACACACACCTACACTCAACACAATATCGGGTCTAGATGTGCAGAGGTAAAGGAGAGAGCCGATCATGGACCGGTATACCTTTTGGTCCACATATTTACCATGGGATTAAGTTCAAGGTGACATTTTGTTTGCATCAGAGTGGCGACGCCATTAAGATCTGTCATCTTGAATATCTTGAGCATGTCTTGGATGTATTTTTCTTGTTTATGAAGGTTCCTTCTCTAAGTTGTTTGATCTCAAATCCAAGAAAGAACCGTAATTCCCCCATCATAGACATCTCAAACCTGTCAATCATAAGCTTTGAAAAATCATCATTATAACCTTTATTAGTAGAGCCAAAGATAATGGTGTCTACATATAGTTGGCATATGAAGAGCTCCCCCTTAACCTTCTTAGTAAAAAGAGTGGGATCGATTTGCCCAACTTCGAAGCCACGGTCTAACAAAAGCGATTTAAGGTGCTCATACCACGCACGTGGGGCTTGTTTAAGGCCATAGAGTGCCTTATCGAGTTTGTAGACATGGTTCGGAAAGTTAGGATCCTCAAATCCCAGGGGTTGCTTTACATATACAAACTCATGTAGAGGACCATTAAGAAAAGCACTCTTAACGTCCATTTGCTGTAATTTGAAATTATTATGAGCAGCATAAGCAAGAAGGATATGGATGGACTCAAGACGAGCCACAGGAGCATAAGTCTCGCCGAAGTCGATTCCCTCAACTTGGGAATAACCTTGTGCCACGAGTCTTACCTTGTTCCTTACATCAATGGCATTTTCATCTTGCTTATTTTTAAATATCCACTTTGTGCCAATAACATTGTTGTACTCCTTGGGCTTCTCTACTAATTTCCAAACCTTGTTGTGTTCAAAGTTATTCAACTCTTCATGCATAGCAACAACCCAGTCCGGATCTTCAAGAGCTTCAAACACCTTCTTGGGTTCCACCATTGAGATGTGAGCTTGATGCTCACCGAAACTTGCCAACTCCCTTCTTGTGGATACCCTTCGTCGAACATCACCTACAACTTTGTCAAGAGTGTGACCCCTTAATTCAAGGTTCCTATCTGCACGAGCTTTGCAACGAAATTCAATTAGCTTGTTGCCTCTTGGGGGAATAACTTCATCATTTGCGTCTTTGTTGGAATCATTGGCTTTGTCTTGATCTTCAGCTTGTTTAGCAGGAATAGGAGATGGTGAATCTTGCCCTTGATGTTGATCAACAGCCGTAACAGGAGGCTGCTACTCTTGAGGCTTTTCAGGGCTGGATAATCCGGCCGAGGGTGGGGCCGGATAATCCGGCCTGGGAGAAATTGAAGCATCTTCGCAGTCTTGACTGGTTCTTGCTCAAATTGGAGAGGGGCCGGATAATCCGGGGTCAGTCGGAAAATCCGGCCTGGGACTTGCAGCAGATTCTTGGACATGTTGATCAATTCTGCCAGTTGAGGATGGTTGGCCGGATAATCCAGTGTCCACCGGATAATCTGGCCTCGAGCTTTCTAGAACATTTGCTTGAATATCTTCAGTAGTTTGTGGGATTGATGTAGAGGTTTCTCCAATTGGTTGGAGCATGTTGTGCTTGTGTTGATAAGGGCTCTACATGAGTAGAGCATTGTCCTTCCCGATCCGCCACAAGGGGTTCCTCAATGGGGCAGAAAAATCCCACGCCCATTCTTCTTATGGCATCTTGGGGTATTTCAACATCTGCATCACAAACATCAACTTGCCCTGCACGGAGCCATCATTTTCTTCGAACACCACACTACAAGATTCTACAATAGTTCCGGGGAGCTTATTGTAGACTCTATAAGTGTGGGATTCGGCACCATAGCCAATAAAAATGCCTTCTAATGCCTTGGACTAAAATTTAGATAAACGAACTCCTTTAATGAGAAAGAAATACTTACAACCAAATACCCGGAAGTAGGAGATGTTTGGCTTGTTACCAGTAAGTATTTCATACGGAGTCTTGTCCAAGATTTTGCGGATATAGAGCCGGTTGGATGAATGGCATGCGGTAGAGATTGCTTCAGCCCAGAAGTTATAAGGAGACTTAAATTCAGCTAGCATAGATCTGGCCATATCCATTAAGGTCCGGTTCTTCCTCTCGGCAACACCACTTTGTTGAGGGGTGTACGCAGCGGAATATTGATGTCTTATCCCCTCTTCACTTAGGAATTCATTTAGGGTGTAGTTCTTGAACTCGGAGCCATTATCACTTCTAATTGCCAAAATAGGGACATTGTGTTGACGTTGAACCTCGTTGGCAAAATCAATGACTGTTTGTTGAGTCTCGCTCTTCAACTTGAAGAAATAGACCCATGTGTATCTTGAGTAATCATCAACAATCACGAGGCAATATTTCTTCCCACCGAGACTTGCATGAGATGGAGGACCAAAGAGATCCACATGGAGGAGCTCCAAAATCCTCTTTGATGAAATAATGGTCTTCCTTCGATGGGGAGAGTCATGCATTTTCCCTTCAACACAAGCCCTGCAAACACGATCTTTGGCAAAGGAAACATTTTCTTTTAGTCCAAGGATGTGGCCACCCTTGTGGAGACTTTGCAAAGTTCTCATATTGACGTAGGCTAGTTGGCGATGCCATAGCCAACCCGCGTCAGCCTTTCCGAAAAGACACATCAGGCATGTAGTGGCTTTCCCCGAAAATTCCACCACGTATAGGTCATTTTCGACATATCCCACGAAAGCGGACTTTAGAGACTTGCTCCACAAGAGTAGCACCAAATTAGCATCAATAAAAACTGCAAAGCCCATCTTATCAAGGGCACGAACGAAAGTAAATTGTAACCAAGGGTCTCAACAAGCACGGCGTCCGTGAGAGAGATGTCGTGAGCAACCACAACTTTGCCAAGACCCAATACCTCAGATTTTGACTTGTCACCATAGGAGACGGTTATGTGATCATGGTTTGGTCGCATCTCCGAGATGATCTCCTTGCTTCTAGTCATATGACTAGTGCACCCGCTATCGAGTACCCATTTAGACCCACCGGAAGCATAGCCCTGCAAGAAAGTTACTTCTTGGTTTTATGTACCCATTTTTCAATGGGTACTCTCATGTTAGTGACAAGGGTCTTGGGAACCCAAATAGACCAAGAAATGTAACTATCATAAGGACCTTCATAGCTATCATATACATCACCATAATAATCACAAAATAACTCATAATTAGGATTATTAGCCCTTGCAAAACCATCATAGTTAGTCTTGTCATTAGAGGTGGTGCTTGTCTTTGGTTGAGCAGTTTTCTCTTCTTCTTGTTGTTGTTTTTCTTCTTCTTTGTCTTGGGGACATAACCAAGACCTTCTTTCCCATCGTTTGTCCTTTGCTTGCTAAGCACCTCATCTAGGACCTTTTTACCTTTATGTTGAGATCCCTTTACAAGTTCTTCTTTTAGCCTTGCATTTTCTTCAACAATGTCTTCATGTCCACATGATAGAGTAGAGGTGCTGGGCATGTCATACTTGTCCAATTGAGTTTGGAGCTGATCACGAGACTCATTTAGAATAGTATGTTCACTCTCCAATTCCTTGTGAGCAATGTCAAGTTTCTAAAACTTCTCTGAGAGTCTAGCATGAGCAGCCCCAAATTTAACCTTTTCCTTCTTTCGTTTCTTTACCTTAGCAAGATCATTATCATGTTCTTTCATGAGCTAGGCAACAACCTCTTCATGGGATTCCTCAATTGACTCGAGTTTCTCCTCCAAGGATACTCGAGCTTCCTCTTCTTCTTCTAAGGCATTCTTCAAGGAGGCTATCTCCAAGGCGTCTTCTCTTTCAATTCTACCCTTTTCTTCGAGAAGAGCTTCGGAATGAGAAAGTTGACTCATAAGAGCATCAAAGTGAAGTTTGTGCTCACCTTGGAAGTTAGTGAAAAAATTGTCCAAAGCAATAACTTCTTTTTTATCTTAAGACTAGTATGATCATCCATATCCATATTTATATTAGTCTTAGGAAATGAAGAAATAGAAGATGATACCTCAGACCCTCCTGCCATAAGGCAAGTGACGTTGTTGTTGATGACATATTCATTTGGAGAGTCGAAAAGCGACGTGGGAGTAGAAGTGGTGGCTATAGCAGCCACCTCTCGAGCACTATCCTCATCCTCTTCATCTTCACTTGTAGAGGAATATTCTTCTTGGGCCACCAAGACAATCTTGGGTTGCTTATTGTAAGGACCATTCTTTTTGATAAATGGCTTCTTTCGAGGTGCCTTGGACTTTTCTTTAAGGATGAGCCTGCCACCATTGTCTTCTCTACTTTGATATGGACTGATACGTCCATTTTGCATCACTATTCTATATCATATTTCACTATTATTCATTGATATATTTTATATTAAGAGGTGATACTTATGTTATTTCATATTTTTTTGCATGGTTGATGACTTTTGGAGCATGGACCTCTGTAGTCAGGATTCTGATGGAAAAGGTGATGTTTGGAGGCAAAATTCGCGAAGATCAGAAAATCCGGGAAAATATACGGAAAATCCTATTTTTCTAGAAGACGAAGGATGCCAGAAGGAGGACTGGATATGGGCCACAGGGGGGCCACACCACCCCTTGGCGCGGGCCACCCTAGGCCACGCCACCAGGTGGTGTGGCCGCCCTGGCCTACCTCTGGCTCTCCCCTCTGGCGTATATATTCCTACCGAAACCCTAAGACTCGGGGAGCGACCACAGAAAGATTCCGCCGCCTCTGCAGGGCGGAAAACACCAGGAGAGAAATATCTCTCCGGCAGACAGATTTCTGTTGGGGGAATTCCTTCCCGTAGAGGGGAGATCGTCGCCATCAACACCACCATCAAGCTGGACGTCATCGGGATCATCATCATCATCATCACCACCATCATCACCATCATCACTATCTCCATATTTCTGTAACAATTGGGTTGAATCTTGCATAGTTCTTAGGGGAAACTTTCCTGGTGTTGATTACTCTTTGTAGTTGATGCTATTGAGTGAACCATTGAATTATTGTTTATGTTCAGATTGTTATACATCATTATTCCATCTCTGATCATGATCCATATGATGTCTTGTGAGTAGTTCGTTTTGTTCTTGAGGACATGGGAGAAGTCATGTTGTTAGTAGTGGAGTTGTGTTGAGAAATATTCAATAGTTTGATATTTAAGTTGTGGTGTACTTCTTCTAGTGGTGTCATGTGAACGTCGACTACATGACACTTCACCTATATGGCCTAGGGGAATGCATTGTGTATTTGGCTACTAATCGTAGGGGTTGCCGGAGTGATAGAAACCTGAACCCCCGTTAGGAAACCATTGCACAAGGGACGTAAGGGTCTTAGAGTTTAAAGTCGTGGTTAAGTTTTACCTTAATTACTTTCTTGTACTTACGGATGTTTGCAAGGGGTATAATCACAAGTATGTATTAGTCCTAGGAAGGTCGGTACATTAGCACAGGTTCACCCACACAACACTTAGCAAGCTAAAGAAGATTAATCAACTATATGAAGCGAAAGCACTTGACAGAATTCCCATGTGTCCTCGAGAACGTTTGGTCATATTAAGTAATACAACCGGCTTGTCCTTTGCTACATAAAGGATTGGGCCACTTGCTGCATTTATTCTTATTGTCTTTTGTTTACTCGTACTTCATTTACTTGCTTTATCAAAAACCCCTAAAAATCCGTTTGCTAAGTATTTGTAGAGAATTCCAGATCCATACCACTAGCCAGCACCTTCTGCTCCTTGTTGGGTTCGACACTCTTACTTATCGAAAATACTGCGATACACCCCCTATACTTGTGGGTCATCAAGACTATTTTCTAGCACCGTTGCCGGGGAGTGAAGCGCTATTGGAGAGTGGAACTGGTAAAGAAAACTTCTACTATGAGTATTGTTTACTTCTGTTAGTTGCTTTATTTTCGTTATGGATAATTCGCTGAGTTTCTTATTTGGTAATGCTACTACCACTACTAAGGTAGTAGATGAACCACCACCTGCTGAGAATGATGCTTTTAAAATACCTACAAGAATTATTGATCATGTTATGGATAACTACTATGTTGGGGATGGAACTGTCCATCCCAGTGATCATTTACTCTTTATAGACGAATTATGCAGGTTGTTCAAGTGTGCAGGTATTACTACAGATCAAGTTAAGAAGCAGTTATTCTCATTATCACTGAAAGGAAGAGCTGAGGAATGGTATAAGTTGCTGAAGAATGGTCAAGCTCTGGAATGGGAGGAAATAGTACCTCTCTTTTATTCAAAGTCTTATCCTCCTAGTGAGATTCATAAAGATCGGAATCAAATATACAACTTTTGGCCACTTGATGGAGAGAGTACAACTCAAGCTTGGGGGAGATTGAAGTTACTAATGCTCAAATGTCCCATTCATGAGCTCGCCAACAATATTATTATCAATAACTTTTATGCAAGGCTCCCTCTACATGATAAGGATTTATTGGATGCTTCTTGTGCTGGATCATTCACTCGCATGGAAGAAGAAGCTAAATGGGATTTTCTGGACCGTATTCAAGACAATGTTGAAGCTTGGGAGAATGAAAAAGGTTGAAAGTCAGGTATAAATTATGATTATGAATGCATTGAATCTTTTATGGAAACTGATGACTTTCAAAATATTAAAAATTCTTATGGTCTAGACTCTCAAGCTATTGCTTCTTATTTTAAGGCTTTTGCTTCCTACATTGAAGTGCCTAAAAAGAAATGGAATAAGTATCATGAACCTTATAATGATGTTGCTAAGAGTGTTCCTGCAAGAAATACTGAAGTTTATACTTCTAATCATGTTTTACCTGAACCTTACATTGAGAAAATGCCTTTCCTAGTTAAGATAAAGGAACATTCTATGATAGCTAGTATGGTTAATGAAATTACAAATAAAGCTATTGAACCTGATAAAAAAATGGTTGATGAACCTATAATAGCAAATGTGAAAGACTTTGTTACTAAATATGTAGAAGAGGGACACACTATCCTTTGTAAGGATACCTCTAATATTGTTTCACAAAGTAGTGTTATGAGAGCTAGTATTCCTGTGTTTTCTGTTAGAATAAGTGATCATTGTTACGATGATCCTTGTGATAGTTATATTGTTAAATTTAAGCATGATACTTAAAGTTACTATGAGAGAGGGAAAAGTGTTCTTATGCATCTCAATAATATCAAGTTTCCTTGCTTTATGCTGAAAATGTTTATGTTGCACTTCATTTGCCTTCCTATGCTAGTAGCCTCTTGTTTCAACAACTTGTTTTTTTACAAAATTCCCTTGCATAGGAAGCGGGTTAGACTTAAATATGTGTATTTTTGCTTCTAATGCTTTCTTTCAGTTCAATTCATATTCTTGAGTGAGCATCATCAAAATTATCATGCCCATCATAATGGCTATAAAGAAAGAGCTTTTTGGGAGACAACCCAATTTATTTTTGCTTTCAGTTTGTTTTTGTCTTTATTTGAGTCTTGGAAGTTATTACTTTGGTAATAACCGCTCCTTATCCTTTTTGTTTGGTTTTTGTGTCAAGATCAACCTCTAATGAGAGAGAAGTAAGATTTGGGGAAGTTGTTGTCCCGAAACAGATTTTTTGTGCTTCACCATAAAAATTCGTGAGGGATATATATATGTCGTATTGAGCTGTAATTTTTTGTTCTTCTGACCCAGGTTGTTATTTAACTTTCGTTAGTTTTGCACATTTTGATTTGAGCAACAGAAGAGTTTCTAAAAAATTGATCTTTACCTGCTGGTCTGTTTTGACAGATTTTGCCACTCTTGCATTTGCTTCTTTATTCGATTTCCTTTTTAAATTCTTTTTGGGTTTTCGAAAGGAGTTGCTACAGTAGCTTATGTTTTGATGGTTTTTGGTTGAAGTTGACCTCAAAAGGTTTTATCACTTCACTTATACTAATGTTGCTAATGAGAACTGTGTGAAGTTTTGTGTGAAAGAAATTTCCAAGTAGTGGAGATAATGGTGTAATGAGAAAGTGAAAGGTTTCATGACTCAAACAATAAGTGTATGAAGAAGAATATATCGATGTTATTCAAGTGGTGACTCCGGAAGAATCTACTAGATACCAAATTCAGATACCTGCAGGGTCCGTTTTCAAATAGGTAACAGTTTTGGTAAGAAAAGTTCCACGAAAATACCATCCAACTATATTTTTGCAGTTTTTAGTCAATAAGGAAAGCTACAAAGTGAAAGAGGGACGGAAACGGAGCCAGGGTGGCTCACACCACCCTGTGGCACGGGCCCACCCCTGGCCGCGCCACTAGGTGGTGTGGCCACCCCGGACTCCGTCTCCGACCCGTTTTCTCCCAGTACCTTCCTTCTGTTGTGAAACTTCGTAATATATAATTCCCGCGGATCCCCCAAGGTTTGTATATTGTGTTTTCATCGTGTTTTCATCGTGTTTTTGTTTCGATCTGTTTCTGCCAGGAACTATCTATGAAAGCTTAGAATCACAATGGTGTCCGCCAAGGATAAAGGAAAGGAGCCTATGGAGGAAGATCTCCAAGACCCCAGGCAGAAGAAGGAGATCAAGAGCGAAGGTGAAGAGGAGGCAAAGCACACCGGCACTACCATTGCAAGCATTGGAGTGTTCGCAAGATCTGGCAGGGTCAGGAGGACTGCACGGATGTCAACTGGAGGAAAACCTCTGCATCACTATTTAGCTCCACGCCATGCAGGGAAAGAAGACTCCAAGAGGGAAGAGCGGAAAAAGAATTACAAGAGCTGGGATCCACAATCTGACATGATCGTGCACCGCATCAAGCACAACTCGGAGTTGATTCGTACTCTCACCTTCGAGATTGAGGACTTGGGGAAACTAATCAAAGAGCTCATCAAGAGGATACCACCACCAACGAAGGAGTAATTCATCATCAGGTTTGGCATCCCCTTGGTTTGTTCCAAGCTTAGGGGAGTGCCGCGGTATCATATCACTATCTTCTATCTTTTTACCTTTTTAGTAGAGTCATATCATGAATATAGAAGTTATCATGTAGGATGGTTTGCATTATGGAAGTGTCCCCTCTCTCGTTAGATATGTATCCCTTGGTGTGAGTTGCCGTTATGAAATATTAATGAGAAGTTCTATCGTTTACTCTTTTGCATAGCTTATATTAGTTTTCAATTCGTGGTTATATGATTGATCTTTTTGTTAGTATTGGTATCACTTTGGGATCATTGAGTTAATTTAGTTGGTTTTGGCAAACCTGGCTCGGTCAGTAGCAACACTATTTTTGAGAGTTGAATGAAAAAGATAAAAGTACTCTAAATAAATATAATTTCATCATCTTTCTTTCTTGATTTTCTCATAAGTTTAGTATTCTCTAGTTAAGAGCTTTTGTGCTTCCAAGGAAGATTGCATGTTTGTTTTTTATCACTTGTATGTTTGTTTTTTTCCTTCAACTCTTATACTTGCTACCCAGCCTTGCTAGCCAAAAACCTGTACTAAGAGGGATTACTTCTCGTGCATCCACTCCTTAAAACCAAAACCTATGCCATTTGTGTCCGCCATACCTACCTATTAGCACTATTGCTATTCCAAGTAAATTCTTGTTTTATCTACCTCCCAAATAAAACTTGTTATGTGAAAATTAGTGATTAAAGCTCTCATGAACTTGATGGCACACTTTACTTTCTTGCACTTAATAAACTTGAACCATTGTGCTCACCTATGTTGCGTATATGGTTGCGCTTTGTAAATTGTGAATTAGCAGAACCATGCTGTCATGGGGAACGCTTTCAACATTGCACTGGTACTTTGTACCTAGTTGATATCATGTTCTTTTGTCTATGGATGTCATCGGTGTGAAATGAAAGGGGAGCTTGTAAGTCCATGGAGTTATGCATGTGTGTTAGAGAAACGCCTGGGCCGCTGGTCTAATCCATGCTAACATGGTGGAAACCTGCAGCGTAACCATAATGAGATGTCTATGAAGCATTCTTCTTATAAAAAAAAGAGAGTCCGATATTGAGAAAAAAAGAAAAAAAGAAAAAAATAGATTATGAAAAGAGGAAAGAGAGAAAAAAGCACCATATTCCCATGGTAAATAAGAAGATTGTTGAGATGCTTGTTGTCTGCTTGCCTTGTCATTTTGATATGGGGATTCTTCCGTATCATCGGGCAAGGGGTACCCCGTTGGTGGTTCTCTATGATACACATATGCTTACGATGACAAGAACTTACCGGTGACTAAACTTGAGTAGCATGAGGAGCGGCCCTAGTATTCAAGGGACATAAGATTCTCAATTTACAACTTGTCAAGCATATCCTCATATTTGATCACTTTAACCTTAATCACCTAAAGATTCCTATGATAGGGGCAATGAGAGCTGAAAGCTAATAAGTATCATAATTTTTGGGAGCTCTTTATGAAACTTGAAATCCCTGCTTCCCTCTGCGAAGGACCTTTCTCTTACTTTTTAGTTGAGTCAGTAAACCTATTCCCTTCTATCTCAGCAAGTATTTTGAGTTGTTGTGTTTCTTTCATTCATATGATGATTTATTCAATCATGTTTCTTATGTTCCTTGTTTTGCACATTGCTCTTATCCTGGTGATTACTACTTTGAAAGCTATCATTGAAAATCAGTTATTTGTGAACTCTAGCAAATTATCAACTATTCTTTGACTAAGAGCTAAGTTTGCCATTACCAATTATGATTCACTTTATGTATCTTTATTGTGTTTCCTTTAATCATTGCAAGTTGAGTTATATAATAGTGAGTTGTCTTCTATTATGATCTATGTATTGATGAATGTGATGCTTCTTGTCTGTATTCTTTTATCGACTCTTCACTCCATAAACTTGAGGCCATGTTTATTGAGCTCATTTTCACTTGGGGACAAGCGAAGTCTAAGCTTGGGGGAGTTGATAGGTCCATTTTGCATCACTATTCTATATCATAATTCACTGTTATTCATTGATACATTTTATATTAAGAGGTGATACTTATGTTATTTCATCTGTTTTTGCATGGTTGATGACTTTTGGAGCATGGACCGCTGCAATGGAAAAGGTGTTGTTTGGAGGCAAAATTCACGAAGATCAGAAAATCCAGGAAAATATACAGAAAATCCTATTTTTCCAGAAGACGAAGGATGCTAGAAGGAGTGGAGATGGGCCACAGAGGGCCCACACCACCCCCTGGCGCGGGCCACCCTAGGTCGCGCCACCAGGTGGTGTGGCCGCCCTGGCCCACCTCTGGCTCTCCCCTCTGGCGTATATATTCCTCCCAAAACCCTAAGACTCGGGGAGCAACCACAGAAAGATTTCGCCGCCTCTGTGGGGCGGAAAACACCGAGAGAGAAAGATCTCTCCGGCAGACAGATTTCTGCCGGGGGAATTCCTTCCCGCAGAGGGGAGATCGTCGCCATCAACACCACCATCAAGCTGGACGTCATCGGGATCATCATCATCATCACCACCATCATCACCATCAGCACTCTCATCACCATCTCCATATTGCTATAACAATTGGGTTGAACCTTGCATAGTTCTTAGGGGAAACTTTCCCGGTGTTGATTACTCTTTGTAGTTGATGCTATTGAGTGAACCATTGAATTATTGTTTATGTTCAGATTGTTATACATCATTATTCCATCTCTGATCATGATCCATATGATGTCTTGTGAGTAGTTCGTTTTGTTCTTGAGGACATGGGAGAAGTCATGTTGTTAGTAGTGGAGTTGTGTTGACAAAGATTCAATAGTTTGATATTTAAGTTGTGGTGTACTTCTTCTAGTGGTGTCATGTGAACGTCGACTACATGACACTTCACCTATATGGTCCTAGGGGAATGCATTGTGTATTTGGCTACTAATCATAGGGGTTGCCGGAGTGACAGAAACATGAACCCCCGTTAGGAAACCATTGCACAAGGGATGTAAGGGTCTTAGAGTTTAAAGTTGTGGTTAGGTTTCTACATTAATTACTTTCTTGTATTTACGGATGTTTGCAAGGGGTATAATCACAAGTATGTATTAGTCCTAGGAAGGTCGGTACATTATCACAGGTTCACCCACACAACACTTAGCAAGCTAAAGAAGATTAATCAACTATGTGAAGCGAAAGCACTTGACAGAATTCCCATGTGTCCTCGAGAACGTTTGGTCATCTTAAGTAATAAAACCGGCTTGTCCTTTGCTACATAAAGGATTGGGCCACTTGCTGCATTTATTCTTATTGTCTTTTGTTTACTCGTACTTTATTTACTTGCTTTATCAAAAACCCCTAAAAATCCGTTTGCTAAGTATTTGCAGAGAATTCCTGATCCATACCACTAGCCAGCACCTTCTGCTCCTTGTTGGGTTCGACACTCTTACTTATCGAAAATACTGCGATACACCCCCTATACTTGTGGGTCATCATGGAAATTCAGCCCCAAAGTGTAACCTATCTCCACAATTGTAGCATGTTCTCAGTTTTGGGCCATTCTCTCTTCTTCCACTTGACCCATTCTTGCGCTCGAGTTCAGACTTGGCCTTGGCTGGATCCTTCCAAAAGTTCCTTGCATAGAAAGCCATGTACTCACTGTGAGCATGCTTGACTTCCTTGGGACAGCCCATGGAGACACCCTCGTATCCTCTTTCATCCTCATCTTGTTCAACAACATTTTCCTTTAGAGCAACATTGACTCCTTTTTGCATTCCAATAGCCCGAGCACGGGCATCTTTAGCGTTCTTAGTTGCAACCTTGAATGACGCCATTTCTTGCATGACTTCATTGGAAGTCATTTGATGGTAGTTGTGTCTACCTTGCAAACTCTTCAAGTCCGTTGGCTCAAATGGCATTAGAGCACTCACATATTTCCTTTTTATCCAAGCATCATAAATGTGAGTGGCTCCATTTCTAAATGTTGTTGCAATGCCGTTGAGCCTTTTATACATATCTTCATGGTCTTCACCATCCAACATGTAAAATCCTCCAGCTTCATTGCTAAGGGCATCATACCTATTTCTTCTCATGCTTTCATTTCCAATGAATAGGTCGGTGAGTGCATCCCAAGCTTCTTTGGCGGTGTTGAAGTTCTCAATGTGGGGCATTTCCTTGGGACCCACTCCAAGCTGAATCATGTGGAGAGTCGTTGCATTCAGTTGCCTATCCACAACTTCTCTCCTAATCAAGTTGGTGGGGTCTCCAATATGAAGACCATCTTTGATAATCCTCCAAAGCTCAATCGATGAACTACATACATGAGATTTCATTAAGAATTTCCATTGATTAAAGGAAGATGCAGTAAGCTTAGGTGGATCACCCCTATTGTTTATATGAGGATGAGGGATAGGTGGGTCGGGAGAATATAGATAAGGAACCTCACTATAGTCCTCCTTAACACTTCCCTTCTTGGAGGCGGAACCATTATGTTTTTCACCTACCACTTCATCTTCCTTAGATCCGGTGTGAGCCTTATCCTTGGATAGAGGAGTAGTGGCCTCAGAGGAAGATGGAGATGGGGCTATAGATGATGTGAGGCAAGCAATCATTTGCCGCATCTCCTCCATCTTGGTCTCAAAGGATTTCAACAAGGTTGTTTCCAACGTATTGAGGTCATGCATTGTGACCTTGTCCATAGCCTCATTCCCATTTTCCTTAGTACCCATACTTCTCTTAGGCGCTTAAGCCCGAATAAAGAATCAAGGCTCTGATACCAATTGAACTGGATCGTATGGGCACCTAGAGGGGGGGTGAATAGGTGCTACTTCAAATTTTAATGCTTTTTCAATTTTAGGCTTGACACAAAAGGTAAATTCTCTAGATATACTATTATGTAGAATTTCCCTATATGCAAACCTAACTACTAGCGAGTAAAGGCGAGTAAAGTGAGGAACAAGGAAACTATGATGAAGCACGCGGAGACACATGATTTGTTTTACCGCAATTCCTTCCTTGTTAAGGGTAGTACATCTGCGTTGGAGGGGTGGGCGGTACTAAGACCACCATGCCACAATAGGCCTCACCCTGTTCTCCGGTGGATCCCGCCACCAAATGCCTGATCCACCTTTCCACTATAGGAACCCTTCGAGGCAGGAACCGGCGCCTTTATACAACTAGTGGGGCACAACTCCACAACCGAATTGGAGGCTCCCGTAATGGCAACAAGCTGCCACAAGAACAATAGTTATCAATAATAAAGCACAAGATCTAGATATCAACGAGAATACTAGATCGAGGATTCTCCAAGTGAATGGAGAGGAGTTGAAGTGCTTGATTCGTGATGACGATGAGTGATGTCTCATCCTTCAATTCCCCCAAAGATCGAAGCCTTCGGGTGGTTAAAGTGGGAGAACTCGGGAGAGAGCTTTTCCAACAGGTATTTTCTTTTTCGAATGAATCAAGAGTTCTTACCGGACGGGTCGATGGGGCTTTTATACCCCCAGTTCAAACAGAGCTGTTGAAGCCATTTGGGGCCGGATTGGGGCCGGATTATCCGGCCTAGTGAGGATCAAATTATCTGGCCTAGGGAATACTCTGCCCCAGACTCGGATTATCCGACAAATAATCTGCCCTCGAACAGAAGCTCGCGTAGGGCGGTCCTTGGCATCTTCTCCTGAGGACCGGATTATCCGGCCCTAGAGGAGGATCGGATTATCCGTCTGGGGGAAAATCCGCGCCAGCTACGGATTGTCCGGGGGGAAATCTGCCCCAGACAGAAGCTCGCGTAGACGCTCCCTTGGGAAATTTCCCTAGGCACGGATTATCCGGTCTAGGGAGAAAATCCACCCTAGCACCGGACTTTCCGGGGGAAAATCTGCCCCCAGACAGAAGCACGCGTGCGGCCAGCCCTGGCAAAGATGGTCAGGCCGGATTATCCGGCCCCCAAACACCAGGTTGGATTATCCGGTCCAGGGAGAAAATCCACCCTAGCACCAAACTTTCCGGGGGAAAATCTGCCCCCAGACAGAAGCACGCGTGCACAACCCTGGCCAAGATGGTCAGGCCGGATTATCTGGCCCCCAAACACCCAAAACTCTTTCCTGCAACACTTAGTGCACATTAGAAACTCCGCGGTATTGTTATCTAACACACAAAACACAGGGAACCATGAAATGTTCTTTCAATGTATTCTTGAGGCCTCCAATTGAGTTGTGGAGATTCCTCAAGCATGTGGCTTGTTGTGGCTTTGTGGATCCTTTGTGGTGTTTCTTGGGAGCCCTCCAATTTAGTTGTGGAGATTGCCCCAAGCCTTTTACGGGTTCGGTGACTGCCCTCAAGTGTCCCATAGTGGAACGTGAGTAGGCCTTTGTGGCGAGCTCACGGGAGAATAGGGTGAGCTTGTTGTGGCGTCAGTGAGTTGCGTGCCTTAGCATCTTGAGGTGAGGCCTTGTGTGCCGTTGGGTGAGCATTGAGCCACCACACCTCAAGGTGAGCCATTTGTGGCCTTCGGAGAGCATTGCACCTCTCCAACAGAGACGTGCTTCTTTCAAAGTGAACTTCGAGATAACACATCATCGTCTCCGCGTCCATCGGTTATCTCTCAACCGAGCCCTTTACTTATGCAATTTACATTGTGATATCCATCATGCTTGAAGCATTATATCTTGCTATCACCTTGTTTCTTGTCTTTCTTAGCATAGGTTGTTGGTGCACTTAGTGAACCTAGTCGTTATAGGTTTTGGCTTGATAAATTAAACGTTAGTTTTATTCCACATTTATTAGAGCCTAAACCATAATAATTTTAAAACGCCTATTCACCCCCCCCACCTCTAGGTGACGTTCGTTTCCCTTTCAACTGCCTTGTGCGGTGGCTTCCCTCTTGGCTATTTCCCTCTAGGATTTTGGTCCAATAGAGGAAGTTGCACCATGAATATTAATTTAGAGTTTATTTAATATTTACTAATTCATAATTAACATATATTAAATACATAATATAAATCTCTATTAATCTGAACCACCTTTCGGTCTTTTCCTTCTTCCAAATAACTTTGGATCCTCTTTGAAACTAATTCGATAATCATCTATTAGAACAATTCTGATCATTGTCTTTCTCATCGATGATCCCTTCGCTTCCATAGCAATCTCAGAACGTCACTAGACCCTTAAGCGTGTTACCCTACGATTCGGGAATGACATAGACATGATCGAGGTCACTCTCTGATCAATGATCAATAGTGGGACCAGGATGTAATGACCCTATGCATTCCACAAAACTCTATCATGTTTGAACCATAAACTATGTGTCTTATTCCCTTTGTCTCTTTGATACATGACTTGTCCAAGATTTGATCTTTAGTTTCAACATACTAATCTCGTTACCGAAAAGTCCACTTAACTCATTATCATGATATCGTACCTCCATGACCTAGTCATACGCTGTAGCTTATTGGATACAATCTCACTGAGTGGGCCCAGTGTATCTTCCCGTCACGCGGGCGGAAAAATCCCGATCTTGATGGATAGTCCTCAACCCATTCCTTTGAATACCCAATACACACCTTTATAGTCACCCAATTATGGTCATGATGGTTGATGTGATCAAAGCATTCGTGGGAGACAATGATTAGTATGATCTCATGGTCTAAGGAGAAGGTCACTTCGTTTCTAACTATCACAACAATGAATCATGTGACTAAATCACATTGTAATACTTATGTGGGTAATGCCCATCATATCATTCTCCAATGACATGACTCCAATGTCAACTGGCATAAATGCTCTATGATCAGGAAATCTTGATCATCGGTTGCCCAATGAACTAGTTGAATAGAGGCTACCACACATGTATCAATGTTTCCTCTCGATACAGTTATAGCATAGTATGAAACTATTATGAACTAGGTTGAGATATGATAATAAACCTATTTATTCCTTGCCTCTAGGGCATATCTCATTCAGTCTCCCACTTGCACTAGAGTACAAATAATCTAGTTGCATTTGTTTACTGATCATAAACACATGTGTTTTAGATCATTCTTGCTTGTGGAAAACATCCTATATTTTGATATATTTTAGCAGACCCATATGTATTTTCCAAATCATTAGTGTCTCCTAATTTTGACACTTGAACAATTATCACATAATGTGCCAAAAAGCATTTTGTTTGGTGACAAAGTGAGATTTTGTTTCTCAGTATTACAATGACGGACGATCGGTCACGAGAACTTTCACTGTTGTCATATATACTAGAAACACACTTAGTTGAAGTCGAACTTCATTGACCAGACTTGCCATACTTTTCTATTATTGAAGTAGTTTCCTACGTCAATATCAATGTAGATCATTACATCTTACTATGCTTCTAACAATACACTTAATCCTGGTTCAGTGATTTGACTCACTTCGGAACCTATTCTTCTATCCAAGAACATGGGTCACATTTTTGTCAATTATACAACATAGTTATGTAAAAGAACCTATGATAGAGAAATACGAAATGAGGACACTCTCAATTATTATTCTCAACTATCATTGTTTATACCCAGTGAAGACCATTTCTTTCTTGTTCTATTATGAACACTTTCAGAATCCAAACTAGTGCATTCTGAACTTTTACTTTTATAAATGGAACAGAAACATAATGACTTTAATGTTAAATCATACTAATCTGTCTCCATAGATTTCAAAGTCCAATACTTTGATCAACTTCATTTAAACAATATTTCATAATATTACTAATATCAGTTACTTTATTCATTATATGTAAAACAAATATACATGAATGTTGTCACACTCCCACTCAAATATGTCATCCACATATGAGACTTTTGTAACATCCGCATAGCTCCCGCTCAAATATGTCATCCACACATTTGATTAAGAAACTGTTTAACTCCCACCTAAATACTTCATAAGTGTAGGACTCCTCGACATTTTGGCAATTCCAAAATCCTTTGATCATTTATCAAATTGAGAGTTCTCCCACTACGAGACATTAGCATCCAGCTGCTAAACGTAAATCCTAGACTTAAGCATTGCTATATTGCTGTAGTCAACCATTGAATTTGTCAACACAATATTCACGACAAATCAATCTTTTTGTCTTCTAGAGTTGCATTCTTTCCATATAACTTCTCAGTTATTTAGGAATAATTAAGTAACTACTTACTTTGTTAAGATCATGTAATGCACTACTTTTGCAATCTTAAATGTAACTTTCATGAATTTCATGACTCTTAGTCATTTCTCGTATTTAGGTCCATCATCACTTCTTCGTAGTTTGTAGGTATATCATGTTCATTCAACATGACAAGTATATCAATAATGTATTTCCACCATGTGGGAAAAGCACTATAGAATCCCACTTCCTCAAGTTAAGTCCTTAATGAAATGGATCGTATGGGCACCTAGAGGGGGCTGAAAAGGTGCTACTTAAAAATGTAATGCCTGTTCAATTTTAGGCTTGACATGAAATGTAAATTCTCTAGATATGGAACTATGAAGAATTTCCCTATATGCAAACCTAACTACTAGCGAGTAAAGGCGAGTAAGAGTGAGGAACGAGGAAACCATAGTGGAGCACGCGGAGACACGTGATTTGTTTTACCATAGTTCCTTCCTTGTTAAAGGAAGTACATCTGCTTTCGAGGGGTGGGCAGTACTAAGACCACCACGCTACAATAGGCATCACCCTGTTCTCCGATGAATCTTGCCACCAAAGGCATGATCCACCTTTCCACTATTGGTACCCTTCGAGGAGGGAACCGATGCCTTTACACAACTAGCGGGGCACAACTCCACAACCGAATTGGAGGCTCTCGTAATGACAACAAGCTGCCACAAGAACAAATGTTATCAATATCGAAACATTATATCAAGATATTAACAAGAATACTAGATCGAGAAATGTCCAAGTGAATGGAGAGGAAGTGAAGCGCTTGATTCATGATGTCGATGAATTAAGTCTCCTCCTTCAATTCCCCCAAAGATCGAAGCCTTTGGGTGGTTGAAGTGGGAGACCTTGAATGAGAGCTTTTGCAACAGACCAGTACTTTTTTGAATGAATCAAGAGATCTGACAAGAGGGGTGATTGGGGCTTTTATACCCCCTGTCCAAACAGAGCCGTTGGTGAACTATGGGACCAGATTATACGGCCCAAGTGAAGGCCGGATTATCTGGCCGAGGGTAAAACTCCGCCCCAGCCTCGGATTATCCGGGGGATTTTCCGCCCCCACATAGAAGGTCACACCGTGGATCCCTTAGCAACTTCTCCTGGGGGCGGATTATTCGGCCCCCATTTTTGGGCAGATTATCCGGCCCAGGCAAAAACACTGGCCCTGGCCGGACAATCCAAAGGAAAGTCTGCCCCCTCTCTAAGCGACGCGCTTGCCAACTTCTTGGGGTGGGTTGGATTATCTGGCTCGAGCAGATTATCCGCCCCCCCACACTGAGACTCACGCTGCATCCACCTTTGGCAAAAAGGGTCAGGCCGAATTATCTGGCCCTTGATTGGGCAGATTATCTGCCCCCCCCCCAACAATAGTTTTTCCAGCTTTTCATGAGAACACTTATCTACAACACTTAGCACACATGAGATACTCTATGGTATTGCTATCTAACACACAAAACACTATAGATCATGAAATTTTCTTTCAATCTTCCCCTTTTTGGTGTTAGATGACAATACTAGGATTTGCAAGATAGCTCTACTAACAACATCATTTAGCGGATGAAAAAGACTTCCCCTAAATGTGTGCATAATAGAAATTTGCATTTGAATACAAATGCAAACAAGTAGGTACAAGTCTATTTCATTGGAATGGAAGCTACACACAAATGATGAGCTAGCTCAAAAATATCATACCACCATGAGAGAGGCATCCTCAATATAATATAAGAATGGCCAATGTGATAACCATTATTGACGCCTTCCACGAGAGAGGGATAACCAATATAGGCAATATGATAGATGGATCCATAATCACAAGAGATAAATCCACAAGATAATTCTAGGGCCACACATTAACATAGTCTCATACAAAGCAAATCACGAATAAAAGTTCAACGCTAAATGGGCACAAGCAAGAAAAAGACCGAAATGGTAAAGAGCAAATGCTTGCCTCGACCCATGCAAATCCACGAAGACCAAATAGAACTACTTCTCCCCCTTTGGTATCGAAATGCCAAAAAGGAAGAAGAGGAATGCTAGCGCCCCAAAGGACCACTCGTAGTCCTCATCGTCTTCCTCGTCCCCATCCTCATCATACTCCTTTGTATCTTCCCCTTCCTCATCAGCTGGTGCAGTGGATTCCCTCACCAGGGCAGGAAACAGGTGACGCTCAAGCTCTCCATAGTTGAGTCCATACGAAGAGTTCCACTGAGTATATGGAGTGGGAGTGGAAGGAGTAGAAGGAGCGCCTGATGCCCCAGACACATGGTGGAGAATGAGCTGCTGGGTATGGGCCATTTTGTGGTGATGCTTGTACGCCGCATACTGCCCTTTGTGAGTATCAACCCCCATGCACAATATGTTCCGCTGAAACCAATTCAGCTGCTTCACATCACGAGAAACAGTAGGCACTGGGGGCCTACGAGCACTCGCACAAGCATCCCCCATAAAACCCTCAGGAGCAGAAGATGGATGAGAGGTCTTCCTCGCCTTGTTGTATATCTTCACCTTATGCTCAACATCAAAGTGAAACTCTCCAGCGGGAAGCAAGTGCTTGATCAGCATCATAATATAAGGAGCATACGGAATGGTTCTTGCTGCATGGAAAGGATCGTATCAAGATTCAAGTGTTTCAACACTTGGTGAGTAAAATCACATGAATATTTTGATCGATTATACCGTGATATGTATATATCCAGATATGTCCTTCTCTCTCATTAGAGGTTACTCTTGGCACAAAAGGCAAATAAAAAGGATAAGGAGCGGTTATTACAGAGGTAATAACTTCCAAGACTCATCTAAAACTTTTGGGTTATCTCCCAATAAGTACTTTTCTTTAACGCCTTTAAGTTAGGCATGATAGTTTGAGAAGATGCTCACATAAGAAATATGAATTGAAGTAAAAGAGAGCATCAAGAAGCAAATTCAAAGCACATTTAAGTCTAACCCACTTCCTATGCATAGGAATCTTGTAAAGAAACAAGTCATGAAAGCACAAAGAAACAAGCATAGTAAAGCAAAATAAGTGCAACTTCAAGACTTTCAACATAGAGAGGGGAAACTTAATATTATTGAGACACATAAAACCATGTTTCCCTCTCTCATAATAACTTTCAGTAGCCTCATGAATAAAATTAACAATATAACTATCACATAAAACATTCTTATCATGAGCCACATGCATAAAAGAATTAGTACTCCCCACATAAGCATAGTCATTCTTATTAATTGTAGTGGGAGCAAATTCAACAAAATAGCTATCATTATTATTCTCATCACCATAATCATCAAATATAGGAGGCATATTGTAGTCATAATTAATTTCCTCCTCAATAGTAGGTGGACTTAAAATATCATATTCATCATTGTAATCATCATAGATTGGAGGCATAGTATCATCAAAGTAAACTTTCTCCTCCATGCCTGGGGGACTAAAAAGATCGTTTTCATCAAAACCAGCTTCCCCAAGCTTAGACTTTTCCATAGCATTAGCAATAATGGTGTTCAAAGAATTCATACTAATAACATTGCTATTAGCACGCAAATAAAGTTCCATAGGTTTTTTAATTTTCTCTTCAAACACTTCATGTCCTAACTCAAGATAAATACTATAAAGCTCTCTAATTTTTTTGTTGTTTTCCATTAAGCCTAACTAGTGAAAACAAGAAACAAAAAGACAAAATTGCAGAATCTAAAGAAAATAACTTCGAGCACTCACACCAGAAAATAGGCGTTTGCTGTGGGAGGTTCTTCTTCTTTAATCCTCCGGTGTGAATACCTTTTACCTTACCTCCCCGGCAACGGCGCCAGAAAATAGCTTGATGTCTACGCACTTCTATTCTTGTAGACAGTTGTGGGGCCTCCAAGTGCAGAGGTTTGTAGAAAAGCAGCAAGTTTTCCCTTAAGTGGATCACCCAAAGTTTATCGAACTCAGGGAGGAAGTGGTCAAAGGTATCCCCTCTCAAGCAACCCTACAATCAAGATACAAGAAGTCTCTTGTGTCCCCAACACACCCAATACACTTGTCAGGTGTATAGGTGCACTAGTTCGGCGAAGAGATAGTGAAATACAAGTGGTATGGATAATTATAAGTGGTAACGGTGCTAGAGAATAGCTTGATGGCGTGGAAGAGACTAAAGGCAAACTGAAATAAAGATGGAAGAAAGCAAACATGTAACAGATCTAGTGGCAAACGATGTTTCAATGCTTAGAAACAAGGCCTAGGGATCATACTTTCACTAGTGAATACTCTCTCATAACTATATTATCTTCATGATACTACTCTTAACTACTCTTCGGTTGGACACTCTAATCAACGGTAGGGCTATAACAGCACACCTCAAAGTAGGTCTTTCCCATCTAGAAACCCCACACTATCACCTTGAGTACTAGATGAGTCCAACAAACACCACAATTTCATAAAGACATCCAATTACAAATATAACTCATAACAAGTATTTGTAATCTCTAACCTAAGTGCCACCATGGTGAGCACGCTGTCACTTTCACACACATGGGGAGAGCAGAGATCTATTAAAGCACTTGAGTAGCAAGGTAGATCTATAGATTACAAGCTCATGATCACAATATGATCATGCATAGATAGAGAGATGAACACATAGCTACCGGTAGAACCCTTAGCCTCGAGAGAGAACTACTCCCTCCTCATCATGGGAATCAGCAATGGTGATGGAGATGGCGGTGGAGATCGATGGAGATGGCTCCGGGGGCACTTCCCCGTTCCGGCAAGGTGCCGGAACAGAGACTTTCTATCCCCAGAATCTCCCCTTCGGTGGCGGCGGCGCTTTCGAACTTTTCGTGGATTTCTGACTGACGACTTAGGGTTTTGGTGTCGGGAGGCTTCTTATAGGCCAGAGGGCAAGGTCGGTGGAGTGCCAGGGGGCCCACACCACCTGGTGGCGCGGCTAGGGCTAGCCCGCGCCTGGGGGTGGTGTGGCCAGGCCCTCCTCCGTCTCGCATTCTGGCTCCGTGAGTGTTCCGGAAAAATAGGAACTTTGGCTTTTGTCCCGTCCAGTTCTGAGAATATTCATTTTCTGACTTTCCTGGAACCAAAAACAGCAGAAAATAGGCAACTGGCACTGTGGCTCTTGTTAATAGGTTAGGCCAAGAAATCATATGAAAAGTACTCCAACGTTGGAACAAAACACAAGAAAGTGGATAAAACCAAGCATGGAACATCAAAAATTATAGATACATTTACAATGTATCAACATTCCCAAGCTTAACTCCTGCTCGTCCTCGAGTAGGTAAGTGATAAAAAGAAAGAAGAATTTTTGAGGTGACATGCACCATCATAAACTTGATCAAAGTGTTTGTAAAATATTGAAAGTTGGGATCATAGTACTTCAATCATAACATGAAAGACAAAGTTCTAGCAATAAGACAAAGAAACTATGATGCAACATGAAAAGGCACAAACAAAAGATTCATGAATAACATGCTTTGCAAGACGTTTGTTTGTTTCACATAAAGAAAACATAGCATAATAGCATTCAGCTTGTCCCTCAATAGAGTAGCAAATATAAATGCATAGGACACCTTCAAAGTTCATAAGAGTGACTAGATACAATAGTTTAAAACAAGCAATATCAAAGTATGCATCAATCAACTAGTCTTGGGATAATGCACATAGAACTAAGAATGGCCACTATGCTCTCAAAGAAGGTGCATAAAGATAGAAGGTGGAGACTCAATATAATGGTGGAAGAAAGGCCTTTGTAAAAGGAAGTAGGAATTCAAGTCTCATAAAGAGCTTCCAAAAATTATGGTACTTATATATTTCAGCTCTCATTGCCCCTATCATAAGCATCTTTAGGTGATTAAGGTTAAAGTGACACAACTAAGAGGATATGCTTGACAAGTTATAAACCAAACCTCATGCTACTCAACTTTAGTCACGAGTAAGCTCTTGTCATTGTAAGTACATGTGTATCATAAAGAACCGCCAACGGGGTACCCCTTGCACATGATACAGGAGTTATCCCATAATCAAAATGACAAGGCAAGCAGACAATGAGCATCTCAACGATCTTTTTATTTGCTATTTGCATAGGTTTTTATTGATGATGCTTCATAGAGTGCTCATTATGGTGATGCTGCAAGTTTCCACCATGATTAGGAATGGCTTAGGCTAGCGGCCCAGGCGTTTCTCTAACACACATACAAACCCCATGATCTTATAAGTTCCTCTTTTATTTCACACCGCCGGGATCCATAAGCAAAAGAACATGATATCAACGGGGTACAAAGTACAAGTGCAATGTTGAAAGCGTTCCCCATGATACATGGTTCTGCTAATTTCAACTTATAAAGCACAAGCATATACGCAACAAAGAAGGACCCAATGGTTCAAGTTGATTAGATGCAAAAAGTAAAGTGTGCCATCAAGTTCGTGAGAGCTTTAATCACTAGTTTTCTCATAACAAGTTTAATTTGGAAGGTAAAAAAAAGCATGAATATACTTGGAATAGCATAAGCTAGTAGGTAGGTATGGTGGACTCTTTGGAATAACTTGGTTTAGGGAGTTGGATGCATGAGTGGAACTCATACTTTGTTGTGGAGGCTAGCAAAAGACTAGGAGCGACAAACTAAGAGAGCAATACTGGCCATAATCATGCAGAGCGACAAAACATCATTGATCAAAGCATAAAGTGATACTACAAGTTGAAAACTAAAGGATCATAAAGGCTATGGTGACTTGAGATACTCATAACATGGTGTGATCATGCGCCAAGTCAACCCAAATAAAGCATCAAAGGAGAATACCACTATACTATGCTTTAATATGCTAAAACAACGCATGATTCATCCAAGGCACATTAAGAAATCTCAATTGTTTATAACAAGTCATGCTACAGCAAAGAATACTAAGCATAAAGCCAAAACAATATCAAGCATGGCATGAAAAAGCATAGGCCATAGTAAAAAACAAGCTCTTTTTACCACATAAGCATGAACTTTCCTACTCTTTTCCAATCCAAACCAAACCATTTGAACACCAATGTATGAAAGAGGAGGTCCAACCAATTTATTCAGAAAACTAAGAAAACCAAGAAAACAAAACGAAAACAAAAAAAAGACGCTCCAAGAACAACACAACTATGAATGAAACAATAAAAATGAAGCGTTTGGAAGAAACCTGGGATTTTTATTAATGAAGAAGGGGGATGCTTTGGGCATCCCCAATATTTGAAGCTTGTACTTATTAGATTTTCTTGGGGTGACACACGTGGCATCCCCAAGCTTGAGCTTTAGTCCATCCTTCATCTCATTACTCATTCCTTCCAAACACCTGAAATTTTTCCTTCATACAAAACTTCACACAATCTTTATTAGCAACATTAGTGCACTCAAGATAAATAAGTCTTAAAGTTCAGTTCTAACACCAAATAAACTTCCATTAGAATACTAGCTACTGTAGCACTTCCCTCAAAAAGCTCAATTCCCCAAAAGAACTCAAGAAGGAACCAACAAGAAGCAAATGCAGAAAATGGTAGAAATCTGTCAAAACAGACCAGCAGGTGAAGACGATTTTTTTTCGAAGACCTTCTGTTGCTCCAATCAAAAGGTGTTGAACTAACGAAAGTTAGATACCAACCTGGGGCAGAAGCTGAAAAATGCACGCCTCAAAAAGACGTTCAGAGATTTTACACGAATTTTTACGGTGAAGCACAGAAATCTGTTTCGGGACAACAACTTTCCCAATCATTACTTCTCTCTCATTAGAGGTTACTCTTGGAACAAAAAGCAAATAAAAAAGGATAAGGAGAGGTTATTACAGAGGTAATAACTTCCAAGACTCATCTAAAACTTTTAGGTTATCTCCCAATAAGTACTTTTCTTTAACGCCTTTAAGTTAGGCATGATAGTTTGAGAAGATGCTCACATAAGAAATATGAATTGAAGTAAAAGAGAGCATCAAGAAGCAAATTCAAAGCACATTTAAGTCTAACCCACTTCCTATGCATAGGAATCTTGTAAAGAAATAAGTCATGAAAGCACAAAGAAACAAGCATAGTAAAGCAAAATAAGTGCAACTTCAAGACTTTCAACATAGAGAGGGGAAACTTAATATTATTGAGACACATAAAACCATGTTTCCCTCTCTCATAATAACTTTCAGTAGCCTCATGAATAAAATTAACAAAATAACTATCACATAAAACATTCTTATCATGAGCCACATGCATAAAAGAATTAGTACTCCCCACATAAGCATAGTCATTCTTATTAATTGTAGTGGGAGCAAATTCAACAAAATAGCTATTATTATTATTCTCATCACCATAATCATCAAATATAGGAGGCATATTGTAGTCATAATTAATTTCCTCCTCAATAGTAGGTGGACTTAAAATATCATATTCATCATTGTAATCATCATAGATTGGAGGCATAGTATCATCAAAGTAAACTTTCTCCTCCATGCCTGGGGGACTAAAAAGATCGTTTTCATCAAAACCAGCTTCCCCAAGCTTAGACTTTTCCATAGCATTAGCAATAATGGTGTTCAAAGAATTCATACTAATAACATTGCTATTAGCACACAAATAAAGTTCCATAGGTTTTTTAATTTTCTCTTCAAACACTTCATGTCCTAACTCAAGATAAATACTATAAAGCTCTCTAATTTTTTTGTTGTTTTCCATTAAGCCTAACTAGTGAAAACAAGAAACAAAAAGACAAAATTGCAGAATCTAAAGGAAATAACTTCGAGCACTCACACCAGAAAATAGGCGTTTGCTGTGGGAGGTTCTTCTTCTTTAATCCTCCGGTGTGAATACCTTTTACCTTACCTCCCCGGCAACGGCGCCAGAAAATAGCTTGATGTCTACGCACTTCTATTCTTGTAGACAGTTGTGGGGCCTCCAAGTGCAGAGGTTTGTAGAAAAGCAGCAAGTTTTCCCTTAAGTGGATCACCCAAAGTTTATCGAACTCGGGGAGGAAGTGGTCAAAGGTATCCCCTCTCAAGCAACCCTACAATCAAGATACAAGAAGTCTCTTGTGTCCCCAACACACCCAATACACTTGTCAGGTGTATAGGTGCACTAGTTCGGCGAAGAGATAGTGAAATACAAGTGGTATGGATAATTATAAGTGGTAACGGTGCTAGAGAATAGCTTGATGGCGTGGAAGAGACTAAAGGCAAACTGAAATAAAGATGGAAGCAAGCAAACATGTAACAGATCTAGTGGCAAACGATGTTTCAATGCTTAGAAACAAGGCCTAGGGATCATACTTTCACTAGTGAACACTCTCTCATAAATATATTATCTTCATGATACTACTCTTAATTACTCTCTGGTTGGACACTCTAATCAACGGTAGGGCTATAACAACACACCTCAAAGTAAGTCTTTCCCATCTAGAAACCCCACACTATCACCTTGAGTACTAGATGAGTCCAACAAACACCACAATTTCATAAAGACATCCAACACCAAATATAACTCATAACAAGTATTTGTAATCTCTAACCTAAGTGCCACCATGGTGAGCACGCTGTCACTTTCACACACATGGGGAGAGCAGAGATCTATTAAAGCACTTGAGTAGCAAGGTAGATCTATAGATTACAAGCTCATGATCACAATATGATCATGCATAGATAGAGAGATGAACACATAGCTACCGGTAGAACCCTTAGCCTCGAGAGAGAACTACTCCCTCCTCATCATGGGAATCAGCAATGGTGATGGAGATGGCGGTGGAGATCGATGGAGATGGCTTCGAGGGCACTTCCCCCTCCCGGCAGGGTGCCGGAACAGAGACTTTCTATCCCTAGAATCTCCCCTTCGGTGGCGGCGGCGTTGTGGAACTTTTCGTGGATTTCTGACTGAGGACTTAGGGTTTTGGTGTTGGGAGGCTTCTTATAGGCCAGATGGCAAGGTCGGTGGAGTGCCAGGGGCCCACACCACCTGGTGGCGCGGCTGGGGCTAGCCCACGCCTGGGGGTGGTGTGGCCAGGCCCTGGCCCTCCTCCGTCTCGCATTCTGGCTCCGTGAGTGTTCCGGAAAAATAGGAACTTTGGCTTTTGTCTCGTCCAATTCTGAGAATATTCATTTTCTGACTTTCCTGGAACCAAAAACTGCAGAAAACAGGCACCTGGCACTGTGGCTCTTGTTAATACGTTAGTCCAAGAAATCATATGAAAAGTACTCCAAAGTTGGAACAAAACACAAGAAAGTGGATAAAACCAAGCATGGAATATCAAAAATTATAGATACATTTACAATGTATCAATGATAAATGTTTATTTTGCATGCTATAATTGTATTAATTGGAAACATTAATACATGTGTGTTTAATAAACAAAATACAAAGTTCCTAGTAATTCCTCTCATATAAACTAGCTCGTTGATTAACAAGATGATCAACGTTTCCTGATCATGGACATTGGATGTTGTTAATAACGAAGTCACAACATTGGTGGAATGATGTGATGAACATTCATCCGAAGTATAGCATTACGATCAAAGTCATTATGTTTATATTGCTATAACATCATACGGAGTAATCTTAGTCCTTAGACCATGAGATCATGTTAATTTCTAACACCGGAAGAGTATCTTGATAACATCAAACGTCACACCGTAACAGGGTGACTATAAAGGTGGGTTCAGTGCTACGAAGGTGTTATGTTGAGCCTCATGGATCAAGAGTGGGATTTGTCCATCCAGATGACGGATAGATATACTTTGGGCCCTCTCGGTGATATCGCATTGAAATAGCTTGCAAGCAAGTGATGTAGTCACTAGAATGTTATATCACGGGAAAGAGAAAAGAGTGCATATCGGTAACGAGATCAAACTAGGTATTTGGATAACGATGATCGAATCTCGGACATGTAATATATCGCGAGACATAGGGATTTAGTTACGACGTTAAAGGTTCACACGATCACAAGAGTCATCGTTGAATATGTGGGAGTCAGTACAGATCTCCAGGTCCCGCTGCTGATTATTGATCGGAGAGGGGTCTCGATCATGTATGCATTATTCACGAACCATAGGGTGACACACTTAAGGGATAGTGACACCATTTGGAGAAAATATGTTTCAGATAAAGATTTAAGAAAGCGCTAGAATCATTTCGATGGAAACGGGAATTGTTTCGGGTGAAATTGCAGAAACTAGTTCTACATGTGATATTGAAATGTTGCAGGGGGTTTATGTGAATGTTTGTTAATTAATGTAATTGAAATTTTTTTGAATAAAATAAATAAAATAGTTTTATTTAATGAGAGCTTGCATTAAATTTGGTGGAAATTTAATGCATGTGTGAGTGGAATTTTGAGTGGAGGCTTTTTATGGGAGTGGGAGCTCCACCCACATGAATGTGGAAGAAGTGGGGGCACCACCATGGCTGCCACGCCATGGCCCTTGGGTGCCCCCCTCTCCTCCTCACAAACCACACCTCCTCGTGAAGGATCTCTCTCCCCCTATAGTTATTCCCCATGGTCTCGGATTAGCGAGATACATGTTCTCGGTAGCTTTATCTGGAAAGGAGTTGTTGCTTTTGCTGCTTTGCTGGAGCGAGGGACGGAGGTTGTCAGGGTACCGGACATGTGTGCGATCATGGATGCACCGCTGCTTTGCGGTGCTGGACTTGGTGGTGCTGGACTTGCTGGAGCTGGATCTGATGGACGTGCTGGAGCCGGACCTGCTGGACTTCATCACGATCTTGAGATCGGCAAGTGTACGACTACATCATCCACGAGTTTCAACTCGTTAACAAAGCTTTGTTGTCTTCAAGGTTAAGTTCTCTATGGATGTATATCCACCCGTTCCTTGTATCTAGTAGATAGATCTTGGCGTATAGTTCCCATCGTAGGAATTTTTTTGTTTTCTATGTTGTGAACCCAACAGTGGTATCAGACCCTGATCTATGCGTAGGTGCTTTGCACAGGTAGTACACATATGTTTATATGTGGGCGATGATGATCATGTTATTGCATCTTTCATGTATTTTGGATATTGGTGGTATAGTGGAATGAAGCGGCCCGGCCAACCTTACATGTCATCGCACATGAGACCGGTTCCACGACTGACATGCAACTAGTTTTGCATAAGTGGCTGGCGGGTGTCTGTCTCTCCTACTATAGTCAATATCTGATTTATAACGGGTTGCTAATAACTTGGTTATCCTTGTTGTGGTTCCATGTTCGTAGGTAAGACCGGTTCTATCTCCGAAAGCCCTAAGCCATGTAAAACTTGCAATGGATAAATTAGAGGCGTCTAGTTTAGATCATTACTAGGCTAGTGTCATGATATGGTAATGCTGTAAGTAGATGTATAATAGATACTCTTACAACACACCTAACGTGTAAGTTCCATAGACCTTGGCCTTACACACAAAGGAATGATAGAGATCATACCATGATGCATATGATAGAGATCAAATGCATGGACCATATCATCCCACTTTACACATTAGATGTTTGCATCTTATATTGCTAGTTTGGCGTTTTTAGTAGCATTGTAAGATGATCCCTCATTTAAATATCAAGATAAAAATGTGTTCTTCCTTAAGTATGCACCGTTCTATGGATCGTGTTTCGCGACATCACGTGATGATCAGTGTACTCGGCTCCACGCTTTCATACAACGGGTGTAAGACAGTTTTACACACGCGAATACTAAGGTTCTTACTTGGCGAGCCTAGCATGTACAGATATGGCCTCAGAACATGGACCGAAAGGTTAAGCATGAGTCATATAGTTGATGTGATGACCATATTGATGCTCGCCTTTGAAGCTACACCGACTCACGTGATGATCTGACTTGGTATAGTGGATTTGGTTCATGTAATCACCAAAAAGGCACGAGGGATGTCGTTTTTGAGTGGGAGTTCATTTCTAATTTGGATTAGTCGAACTCAATTTGTCATAAACTAAATCGAAGTGAATTTGCATAATTTGTTGTAGTCATTGGCATATGTTCACTACCTTATGCTTAGTTTTAATTGAGATAATAGAACTATAGAATTCTGGTTATTTACTTTACGAACTGGTATCGTATTGTTTTTAATGTCAATTTAAAGTTTAGAAGTCCTATTGCAAACTTTCAGCAAACTCTATTTACTCCATGAAGTTTAATAAGTAGTATTAAATCAAGAGTAAGAATTCCAATGTTAGTATCTAAAGTATCAGGTTTGCCTCCATGATTATTGATATTCAAAAGTTGTTTTAATATCAAGGTTATCTAGGAACTGAAAGAATTGTTTCAGGAACCATCATGTGTGGAAGATATTGTGATATCTGAAACAATGTTTTTGGTTTCATTATGATAGAGTATAATTTAGCAAAATACATGTTCTCATATTGTATGAGAATTTGTGAAGGATGGAGATGTTAGGCATCCGGATCTCCCAAAAAGGTGTTGGGAACTAACATTATACTCGCAATTCTTCCTTATAGGCTATAGTAGCTTGATCATGAAAGTTGTCATGATAAGGATGAATAGAAGATGTAAGTAAAATGTTTACTACACTAATAGATTACTAAAGAACGGATTTTTGAAAGAACACCAAACATTTGATGATGGTGATCCACTTCAAAGTGCAAGTCCAAAGGTATTAGTATTTGACTATATACGCTTTGTACTATGTGTCATGTAAATGACACCACTATTGATGTTGATAGATTCTTTTAAGAGAAAATGAATTGTCGAACGAGAATCTATAAAATATTTTGGCAGAAAAGAAAAGGTTGGAGATGTCCAACTTAGGTATATAGAAGATATACATGTTATGGTTGTATTCCTTGCTTGTTAAACAATGTGGTTCTGAGGTATTGGATACCGAATTGGTTGGTGTGAAGTGTCATACAGAACAACACAATTCATGAACTGCAACGGCCTAAGTAACTAGCAAGAGAATAAGTGATGATGTTCATCGAAAACAAATAAAGTGTTATTGTGTTTTTCGTTGTCATCAAACCTAGCCTTCAAGATTTGTTTTAATAATTGTTATTTTCTTCCTGTATTACGAGAACGATGGTTGTTCAAATAATTACCGTATTCCATAAAGGATGGATGAACTTTTACAAATCTAGTTGGAGAAATCACATCCATAAACATTATTGCTGAAATGTCGTAAGACAAATGATTGGAAGATCACTTATGAAGTGACATCGCTGTTTGAATTATATTGGAAAGAAAACATGAAGAAACTCCATGTTGATGGATTTTTGGAGTCTTTTGATTTTGATCAATTGACGCTTGTGAAACTTTCCTCAAGATAACTGAAACTTTGTCCATAGGCCAAAGAGGAACGGATGACTAATTTATTTGATATTATGCATGTTGATGTATATAGTCCATTGTGTGTAGCCATATGCGATGGATCTTTTGGCTTCATATGCTTTCTTCAAAAATTTGAGTGAATATATCTGTATATTTACTTAATAAGGAAGAAGTATGAAACATTTGAAAAATCATTGTAACAAGAAAATAAAGAGTTTATGATTCGATCATAAAGGAAGATATTTGAGTTACATGTTTAGCAAAAACACCTAAGACTTGAGGAATTGTTCCATGATTTGTGTTTCCCGACAAACCATAGGAGTATGGCATATTCGAGAGATGAAATCAAACCATGTTTGACATGGTAAGATCGAAGGTGTCATTTATAAAACTGCCATTATGTTTTAAAGATTGAAGCTTTAGAGACTACCGCTTTTACACTGAAAAGAGCACCATCGTGATCCGTTGAAATGACACCATATGAGTTATGGTTTGGGATAAAACCCGAATTGTCTTTTCTTAAATTTTGGTATGTTATGCATAAGTAAAATGTTTACAACCAAAGTCGGATAAGCATGTCTTTGTAGGTTATCCCAAAGAATATGTTGGGAATTTCTCCATAACACCAAGGACAAAAGAGTTTGTCGCTTGGAACGTCAAGTTTCTTGAGAAGGAATTTTTCGTGAAAAGTTAAGTGGGAGGACAATAGAACTTTGATAAGGTTGTTTAACCTTAGCTATATGTGCTAAGTAGCGCAACGCCGGAAAGTGTCCCGGTGGTAGCCACAATGCTCATGGCTCCCGTGATTACAAAGGGTGCGATCTCGACGATTAGAGTTCCTATTGAACCATGTGGGTCGGTAAGAATCAAATAGTAAGATTTGAAACAAAAGTCATTATTGTTTTGACAATGATGAACCGACTACATGCAAAGAAGCGATGATGGGCCCTGACTCCATAAAATGACTAGAAGTCATAGAATCCGTGATAGTATCCATACACGAGAAATCAAGTTTCTGAACTTGGAAGACCCTCCGGAAAGGCATGAAGCCTATCGGTTGTGTTTAGATCTATAAAGAAATATACATGGATGTTTAACATCTATGAAATAGTCGACATTTCGGAAATAAGTTTACGGCAATGTTCAAGGAGTTGACTATGATAAGATTTGATCTTTCATAGCGATATTTAGTCTTGACGGATTAATGTAGCAACCACTACATATAATTTGGTATATGGTAGTTGAATAAACAAAACAAGGTTCTTCTAATAGAATGGTTACCTAGGACGTGTAAATGACACGGTCCGAAGGGTTTTGTTAATTCAAAGGGTGCTAAAAGGGCATGCAAACTTCAATAGTTGAAGTGAGCATAGCGGAGTTGGAATCTTCACCATGATTAAAATGTTAAAAGAGTCTAATTTCATCGGAGATGATGAAGATGCTTGCATTTGCAAGAAATTAAGTGGGAGCGCTGAGACATATTTCTAATACATTATGTAGAGGACATGGTGTTGATTAGAAATGATGTATCTTGTATTGACATAAGTTAAAAATTTCATTAAAATAGGATTTCGATGAAAGACTTGGGCAAAACCGGAATATTTGGCATCAATGTCTATATGGATATATTGAGGCGCTAATATGGTTATGCCAGACGTACATATATGAGATATTGAAAGGGTTCAATATGGAAACAACAAGAAAGGGACTTGCTACATGGAAAGGATTGTATCAAGATTCAAGTGTTTCAACACTTGGTGAGTAAAACAACATGAATATTTTGATCGATTATACCGTGATATGTATATCCAGATATGTCCTATGCTCTAAATGTTATGAGCACATACCATAATGATTCATAGGATGATCATTGGACGATAATAAAGATATTCTTATGAGCTTTAGAAGAACTAAGAATATATCATGTATAAGTGACAAATAGTTGAAGGTAGTTCATTGTAAAGTGTTACACTCATACTAGTTTTGTCACAAGATACAAATTAAATTTATCTCAATTTAGACTATGGGTGGCACAATGTAATGGAAAGTATATTCCATGATGGATTTGGATGAGTTCCAAAGTTGAAACATTGTGACGGATACTACAACAAAAGGCTAAGTATATAACTGCTATAGTAGCAGCAAAGGAGGGCATTTGTGTTAAATAGTTTGTTATCAAACTAGGTGTGGTTCAAAGTGGGATAATACTATGAAGATATATTGTATGACAATAATATCAACATATTTTAAACCGGATGAACTAAAGGTCTCACCAAAGGACCAAATTTATACAATGCCATCTCATTTGAGAATGAGTGATGCGTAGAGACGCAAAGGCATGCAAATACACACGGACTTAAAACTGTCAGATCCGGAGATTATGTTAACCACATGCAATCGCGTATATGCAATACTAGAAAGCCATAGGTGTTCAATACGCAAAGTTTTTCAAACTAGATTATTGACTCTAGTGCAAGTGGGAGACTGAAGGGAATATGCCCGAGAGGCAATAATAAAGTGGTTATTATCTTATTCCATGTTTATGATAAATGCTTATTTTACATGCTATAATTTTATTGATCGGAAACGTCAATACATGTGTGTATAAACAAAAAGGGTTCCTAGTTATGCCTCTCTTATAGACTAGCTCATTGATTAACAAGATGATCAAGGTTTCCTGATCATGGACATTGGATGTTGTTGAATCAGAGATGAAAATGTTAGACCAGATAATACGGCCAGGCCAGGGGCAGATAATCTGGCCCTGGCAGAAATTTTTAGAACCACCCTAGATTGATTGCAGCAACGTAGATCGAGCATAAGAATTGCAAGACTATGATTTATAAACGAGACAAGAATCACAAGGAGACTCCTAGTCATGTTCCACCAACAAGAAACACATCAACACAAAGAAGGGAGAGAGGGAGTTACCCTCACTCATTAAAGGAAGAACACAGAGGAGGGGGTACCCGGATGCATGGGGAAGAAGATCTGGGGGAGGCCCAGAGAATCCGGTGGCCAGAACGGCTCCAGGGAGGGTTGGGGAGGTGGGTGGTGGCTTGGGAGAGAGAGGGTTCAGGGGAGAAGAACTGCTCTGTTTGAGCTCTTCACCCCGACACCTTGCCCTTAAAGGACAAAATGCGCCAGGGCCGGATTATCTGGCCTCCACTTGGGTCGCATAATCCGGCCTGATTTCCGAAGTTCTGTTATAGACAGATTCAGGCCCGCGCACCACCAAACAAAAAACCCCACAATTTAAACAATAGACTTGTGTGCAAGAAAAGATGGCTCAGGGATATAAAAAGGCTTGGGATTAGACAATCAAACTAAGATGGTACTACACACCCAAGATTGCAAGATCCAAATCAAATAACAACCAAAATTGAGTGTGGTTTCCATAAAAACATAAGATAAGCAAGAAAAACCAA